>JAAGKR010003619.1:0-71936 GCA_011419295.1 Clarias macrocephalus
TATACACGTGTGTGTGTGTGTGTATACATACTATATATACACGTGTGTGTGTGTGTGTGTATACATACTATATATACACGTGTGTGTGTGTGTATACATACTATATATACACGTGTGTGTGTGTGTATACATACTATATATACACGTGTGTGTGTGTGTATACATACTATATATACACACGTGTGTGTGTGTGTGTGTGTGTGTGTGTATACATACTATATATACACACGTGTGTGTAAAATATATACACATACACGCACACACACACATTATATCTGTATGTATGCGTGAAATAGGTGTTTATTTTTAATAAATGGGGACAAAATTCTAATCTAAAACGTTCTTGGTCATTAAAAGTTCTACAAGCCATATGAAATGATCAACACAGGTGGAGCAGCTTGTTGTCGTGACTCACAAGGTTACAGTCAGGCCATACTTGAGTACTCCGTAATTACCTCTAGGTATGACCTCGACAACACCATGGTGGATAGAAATGCCATACATCCATAATTATTTTGGTGGAAAAAAAGGATGGTGAAAGCAGCTTTCTGTTGTGATTGTTTTCCTTCAGTGCTTGATTGAAAAGGGTGTAAATACCTCAGATGATTTGGAAGTTACATGCTTTTAAGGTGCTGATTAGGTGTCCAGCTTGTGTGATGAGGAAGTAGCTGAAGCGTAAGTCAGAACCGCATGCACAAGGAATTCCTGCCCTCCTGCTTTGTTGTCCTGCCCTGCTGCATTCCATGTGATTGTGTTGGATGGCATGCTGTGGCCTTATTCAGTGTCTTGCCTCTAGGTCCTTTTTGTCTTAAATAGAATGCGGTAATAAGAAGCCATGCAACATATCGACACAGTGACAAATCTGTCAGTGTATTCTCTTTGTGTACAGTAGGATCCTGTTGACTATATCAATGAGTGTGTATGGTGACTGATTAACAGTGCACAAATGCATATTACAATAATTTAGATTATATTTAAATTTATTTCTTAGTTGTGGTGGGTTGGTGTGGGCAGCGTATAGGTCAGAGAGCCACGTGATAGACTGTGCAGTGCGGTTTTACTGTGGTGTGTGTTGGCATTGAGAGAGCAGAGCTCAGTGCCAGGGTGTGAGGCAGCTGGTGAGTTGGTGGGAGGCAGAAGCATAGTCCGGTCTTGTGACCATCGCATCAGATCATTTCTCTGCTCCCAGCATTGTGTCTGTGCAGCTGATCATCTGAGCAGCACTCAGCAGGGTGGGGTGATACTGAGCCAAGCAAAAGCAACAAACAAAGCACTTTTTTTACAATGAGTGAAGCTATGTTCACATTGCAAGGCAAAGTGGCCCATATCAACCAAATCCATTTTTGGTAGACTGGTTCGTACTTTGTTTTTGACATGACCTTTATTTGACATTAGTCTGGCCCAATTGCACTCCTAAACTGAGTGAGGCTGCGTTGCGCCTAAAAAATACAAATGAATAAATAATTCAGCCTGTATCTGATTTAGGACCACATATGGAAGTGGCTCAAATCAGAATAAAAAGATTAGATATTATGTGACTTACGTCTGTTATAAAAGCAGACATAAGTCACATATGGGCAAAAAGTTTGGGCAGATTTGGGACACTTTCTACCTGCAATGTGAAAATAGCCTTAATTGCCGTATGTCATTTTCCCCTTTGACCACACGAATAGAGCAGTTAATAATGGTTAGAATTATAATAGAATAATGTAAAATTATTTCACTTAAGGCTTTTCCATTGTGTAAAAAGACAGCACATCAATGGAACATCAATGCTTCGTTTGTAAGCATGAGTTACAAATTTGATGACGCAGGTGGGGACAGATGAAGTTAACCACCTTACATACAGCAGGGAGTGGGGTGAATTCTGACATACAGTGTATTTGTGAATTCTGGTTCCTTAAGCTGGTGTAATGATTCTTGATAACTTACTCTCTAACTGCGCCCTGCACAACTTATTAAGAATGGTGATTTTTTTTTTCCATATCTATCACATTTAAAAAAGGCACACACAAAAGTCAGCAAAATTGAGGTTGAGTGTTTAAAAACCCAGCAGTCTGGAGTAACATTTTAAATGACATCAGTCAAAAACATGTACAGTAGATGTTGCTTAAAATGGAAGTGAATGTGTTTGATTACAGTGAAAGCGTTCCTTTTTCAGCAGTCATAGGACGAAATTGTCAAAAGGCAAAAATCTTTTTTTTTTTTTTTTTTTTTTTCCCCCCCTGAACAAGTAGCCCCCACTAGAGTTTAGTGAAATGGTTTTCATCCCAGCAGTTTCTGTTCTCATGTTCTTACTATCAGACATTTTTCCGCGATCAAGTGAAGGCAAGTATCAGATTCGATTGCCAAGCTGATGTTCTGATTTTCCATTAAGGCATGTTTAAGCTGATCAGTCCTTGAATGATTACATAAATTAAATTACCCAAAACAAGCATCAGCATCCTTTTTGCTTTATTATTTTGCATGAATATTATCTCATTGTCTGTTTTGTTAGGAACGCCTATACACCTGTATATTCGCCTGGTCTTTTTCCAGTCTTTAACTGTTTCATTTTGGCAAGCCCATGCCCACTGCAGTATCAGATACTTGTCAGCCAAGAGTGGAACCTGATGTGGTTACCTACTGTTGTGGCCCAGCCTTCTGAAGGTTTGGCATGCTAGGTATCCAGAGATGCTTTCTGCTCACCAAGGTTGTAAAGAATGCTTATTTAGTTGCTTACTTACAATTGTAAGTTACTGTAGCCTTCCTATCAGCTCAAAAAAGCTCTCTCTCTCTAATTACCAAGTCATTTTCCCCTTACAGGCATACTTAAACCAATCCATCAGTCACTGCCAGCCATGTCATGATCAAAAGCACATCAAAGTACTGTAATTGGAGCTCTTGACCTGTATCTGCATGAATTATATATTGTGCGGCTGCCACATGATCAGTTGGTTCAATAATTGCTTGAATGCACATTTTCACAGATGTTCCTAATAAAATGTCAGGTAAGTGTATATAGTCAGACTAACTGGTCTGGTTAGAGCACAGATGTAACTTGTACTACAGTACTTATTTGCTGATTGACTTTGCCACATCTGTGTTCCTTTAGGTCATCACCTTTCCTTAGATCATGTCATCAGTCACAGCACTCATTAGACTGCTGAAGCTAAACAAAACCTAACATATTATGAATACCTGTAAGAACTTCAACATTAAATATGCTTAAGTTGGTTTAGAAATAAAGTTTGTCAAGCACCGGAATGTGTACTTTTATTGCTACATTGAAATTTTCTTAAGTTCTTAATGAAATGCTGTAATTATGATGCTTAAATAAAAAAGATAAATCCCAGATAAAGTAAATCCCAGTGCCTCTAATCATAATTAAGCAATAACCTTGAGTGTATTGCATAATTCAACTGTTCAGCAAGCAACATTTATTAACTAATTATGATTTGTTCATTTGACCAGTTTCACAACTGGTAGAACTGACTAACCACGACTGGCAGAGCTGGTGACTGATGGTTAGTGTAATTAACAGGGATGAAAGTCCTTTTAAATTTTTACTGGTACTGTGTAGCCAAAAGCTGAGGAGTTTAAGTTAAGGGTTTGAAAAGCTATATAAATAAATATAATGCGCAGCCCGTTCACTGTGCGTTTCTCTACGGTGCATCCGAAATCATCAGTATGGCATTTCTATACTTTACAGCTTACTTCACTTCACTTTAAAAAGTATAGGTGAATATACTCCCAAGTCCGCCCAAGTATACTTTCTGTGGAAAAACACTGCTATATATGTTTACATTTCGTTTTTTACATAATCGTACATGTCGTGTGCTCCTGAATATCAGGCTTTGTGCCATCTCTAGTATCAGAACATCATAAGGAAGACTGGTAGGAAGACTTGGTATACTGGGAAGGCTTTGCTCCATGTGTGGGCTGATTAATCTTATCTATCTCTTTTCCTGTCCCTCTGTTTGTGCATATCAGACGGTCAGTCAGAGTGCATATAAGTCTCACTTGCTGTGTCGGAGAGCCTGGCACATGGCAGAATCTGGTGGCCCTTTACCCACTGTCGATGTGGTTTCCATGGAAACCAGGGTGTGTGTTCTGTAGAGCTAGAACAAAGGGATCTCTCTCGTGCATGCACTGCACAGTCCAACATGGTGGGATCATGGCATGACCTCACTGGACAGGTGTAAGTTTTTTATTTTTTATTTTTATTTTTTTAAAGCTGCACATAAGCTTTTTATCAGGGTCAGTTTTTGTTGCTCTTCACTTAATTCTGTTCTCATGATAACATACACCGTTAGCTGGTCTCTTAAGAAGTTCAGAAACTTTACATTGTATCGATTTTTATGACACCAGGTGTTATACTGTCTTTATACACTTATGAGGAGAGTGTACTGGCAGTTTTAAGATATGGTGATATTTACAGTTATCTCAAGTAAAACTGAATGCTAAACTATCATTTAGTCAAATTAAAACATTGTTTAAGCAGAATATCAGCATTGTTTGTTCTGTTTTAAACACGCCAGTTTCTGACCAGTTTTCTCTCTCTATTTTGCTATTTATCTGTCATTCGATCTGTGCTGTCTGACAAGTGAGTGAAGTCACTGTGCATGCACTCACACTTGTGTATTTCGCCATTTAGCGTGTATAATTAAAATTGTGTGATTAAAAAAAAAACACTCTTAGAAGAACCTCTCTTATGAGGAAGGATGGAGACAGTCTGTATGTGTGAGTTAATGTTAAATTTACAACCAGTGCTAAAATAAACAGTTGCTTTTCAGCCACAGTAGTTTAACATGCATACACTTGGGTGAGAACAACCAATAGCTATCGTTGATGACAAGCCACAGGTGGAAAGCGTTATTTGTTACCATAGGCGATCCTTGAACAGACCCTCGCTGTCACAATGAGATTTAA
This sequence comes from Clarias macrocephalus, assembly GCA_011419295.1. Lineage (NCBI taxonomy): Eukaryota > Metazoa > Chordata > Actinopteri > Siluriformes > Clariidae > Clarias > Clarias macrocephalus. Next base: position 4,912 of record JAAGKR010003619.1, read on the forward strand.
ATTAGCAAACATGACAAAAATACATCATGAATATTAATTATTTGTGTTGAATTTACTGAACATGATGCTACCCGAGTTAAAATGGTCACTACACAAGCGCCAGTGGTCACCAACAGGAGCTCAGCTTTGACCAGGATTAGCATCATCTCCCTGCTGTTTGGCCGATAACCACAAATCTTTTTTCTTTTTGCAACTGGGATACTGATAAAACTGTCTTCCAGGTTTTGACTTGGTATGTTGTGGCATAACGTCTGTCCAGTATTCTAAACCCACAGACAGATTGCCAGACAAAATGGTGGCTGGTTTGGTTTTAAATCAGGTCTGACATCAGCTCTATCTGTGCTGAGAAACAACAGGAAAGTGGTTTGGGTTGATGGTGTTTGTTTTTTTTTTTTTTTGTAATGAAATGGTAATTGTAGTTCTTTTAAGTGATATAAACGTGGTCCGCTGAATGTATTCATGTACTTTAGCTCTTGTAGTGCACTCCACACAGGCCTGACTGAGGGAGTGAGAGCTGATGAGTGCTCAGTGATGTGAGTATCTGCTGCACAGTTCCTCTCTCTCACTCAGCAGACGAACAAATTATACAGTCAGCTCGCTATTTAGTCATCTGTCATGAACTTTGTTGCTTAAGGCTGACCACAAAGCTTTGTGGTTTGAAACAGTAAAAGAATTGGTGCGATTTTAAGCTGTTTAATATAAACCTTATGTTCAGATAAGCTCAAAATAAACTTTAATTTTTTACTAACAGTGGAGTATATACTTGCATGAATAATTACATACATAATTACATTACATGAATTCTTTATGTACGGGTTATTGGCTTGGGTTAATAGCAGTATTAAGTGTTTAAAAATGGCTAATCTTTGCTATCTAATTCCTTCAATCTTTCCTTACACCTACTTTTGAACACGCACTTGCCAAGTTATGATAAGGACTGTGTGTTTCTATAAATACTGCCTATCTTGAAGAATGTAGATAGCTTGGTTATTTTTAAATGATCGTACTGCTGTAATGTTTATAAAATGAGTTCAGACCTTCATTGTTGTTATTTATGAGACAGAACAAGGCTTAAACAGTAGAGATGAAAGAAAAATTAATTCAGTTATGTAGCAATTCATGTATACTATTATTATTATTATTATTATTATAGAATTTATATATGTGTACATTTGATGTGGTGCGTTCTAAACTAATCAAACATTGGCAGGCAGTACAGCATCCTGCATGGTAAAAGCAAGTTTGTTTAGAATTGTAATAAAATAAAAAAATAGAAACAAGATTTTATAAAATTGTGACCCTGAAAGAATCATAGTACAAATTGCATCAGCACCTACAGTAGGTATCATGATAATATTGGATCATGTGGTGCATGCCTGTTTAACAGCGTCCAGTGCTTTATTTTCTTAGTGGAGAATGTCACGATGACCAGGCTTCTCCTGTGTGCTGGCTTTTGTTGGCCATTGTTTAACATTTGTGAATAGGTTTTGACTTATGTAGCCTACAATTATGGCTAATTGTTATTTAAGGGGTGTTCAGGTCAAACCAGGCCTTGTGATTAAATTTCTCATGACTGAGGGCATAAAACCCATTGACATTTACAGAAGACTTCAAAGCACAGTACAGTGATGAGACGTTTAGCCGCAGTAAAACATTTGATTAGTGCAGATGTTTTAAAGAAGGCAGTACATCCAGAAATCCCCATATGCCTGTTATTTGAAAGTCAACAAATAACTTGTTACCAATTAGCATAAGAAATTGATGTGTCTGTGGGAACTGTACACACAATTATTCACCCGCACCACTTGCACATTACAGGACCTCGGCTGGGAAATATTGCCTCATCCCCCGTACAGTCCTGACCTCGCTCCAACCATATGTTTGAGCCAATAAAGGAATTCCTGGTAGGCCAGCGTTTCAGATGTGTCTCAGATTAATGGCTCTGGTGTGCTGAGAAAACTTACTACCTTGATGGTATCCAAGCACTAGTGAAATATTGGGATAACGCATTAGTATGTAGCAGGGGATTGTATAGAGAAGTAAAGTAAGTTTTTATTCTCATAACTGTTTTCCATTATTCTGCACAATCAGAAGTCTCGGCCTGACTTAACCGCCCCTCATATTTTAAACAAAAGTCTATATTTCATGAAGTCTATCCACTAAGCAGGTGGCTGGTTTTTTTCTCCATTTCATGGATGAAAGATCAGAACATCTGTGCACAGCTTTTGATTCCACAGGTGAAACAGCAATCATGCTAGCTACAGCAACGATCATAATGGCAGTGCCAAAAATTGCAGTAAAGGGTCAGCCAGTGGATCATCACGTACATCATTTGTGTATTTTTGCTCAAGCGGCAACTAAATTTGTTATCCAGAGATGGCAAATATTAGAAATGTGGTTAAAAGCTGATGCGGTAACCATGCCATAATCGTGATATCAGGAACTTGGGCCTGAATCTGTGTACACATGACCCAAGGTCCAGTTTATCTAATTATTGTGGATATAGTGCATCAAACCCAGGCACACATCAGATAATCGTACTCAGGCCCACTTGAAAATGTGCTCTAGATTATTGTAACCAAACATGAGAATACGACACAGTAACTATTTTACTGTCCTGTTCAAACATGGCCGCAAAAGGATCTCTCTGGTTTAATAAAGAAATTTTAATTCTTGCTCGATAGTCGTTTATTAAATGTTTACTTGAAATAATAGTAGGCATAATGTGAAGGTTGATGGGTGTGGTAGCTAGCAGTTGGTGCACTAGAAATGTAAATCATAGGTAGACAGTTTGATTTGAGTTTACTGTCTCATTTATTTAATGGACCGATATTTTTAAGTTTTAAATAAACATTAAAATGCTCTGTGGTTCTCATTGTGTTATAAATCTTGCATGTTCATTCCTCACTAAAAACTAATGCTAGTGTTCTTAAATTGTGATCAGTAACGAAGTCTCCACCGGCGGCTGTCACGCATGCGAACTGTGCATGAATTAATTTTAGACATCATATTGTGAGTTTTGCGCACACACACACACACACACACACACACACACACACACACACACACACACACACACACACACACACACACACGACCAGTGGGGGCTCCCATATTAAGGCTACACACACACACACACACGACCAGTGGGGGCTCCCATATTAAGGCTACACACACACACACACACACACACACACACACACACGACCAGTGGGGGCTCCCATATTAAGGCTACACACACACACACACACACACACACCACACACACACTACACACACACACACACACACACACACACACACAGCCACACACACACACACACACACACACACACACGACCAGTGGGGGCTCCCATATTAAGGCTACTACTTCCAATCAGTCAGGGAGGTTCGTTTCTTCTGAACCATGTGACGCCAGCTGATCGCATCTTTTTGAATTGCTCGCTCACACACCGTTGGGGGCAGCGTAACACGCACAGGGACAGCGCTATATTTTCCTTCATCTTGCATGAACTCACAGGTGCCCATGATTGGCTGTAGAGTTGTGATTAATGTGAGTACTAAGTGCCTCCCATCCCACCCCGATGAGAGAGCTCAGCCAATCAGCTCTCTCTAGGCCCTTGGAATCGAGTAATGCAGCATCACCCGGGAATCGAACCAGCAATCTCCGAATGTGGAGCATGTGGGGCGAGTGCTTTACCCCTGCGCCACTTGGGGGCTTCATTCCTGATATTTAAGTAAAACCTGCTAAAACTAAACTAGTAAAACTAGTAAAAACTGGACTGTGCAACCACCTTAGGTGGTTGTTTACAGCTAGTTTACAAGTTCTGGCTCTAATTTTATATCTGTCTATATATATTTGTCTGTTTGTTTTTGTGTATGTTCAGGTGTGTATCTGTATGAGGCCATTGTCCTGCAGATGAGCCATATCCGGGGGCTGTTGCGTCGCAGAGCCAGATAATTCCTGGTGGCTGCGGCTCAGGCCCCGCCCTACCCAGCATGCCCAACTCTGTTCGAGCGGGGAGTCTGAAGGACCCCGAGATCGCTGAGCTCTTCTTCAAGGAAGATCCTGAAAAACTCTTTACTGATCTCAGGGAGATCGGCCATGGCAGCTTTGGGGCAGTTTATTTTGTAAGTATTAACCATATACGTAGGCTAAAAACTTAAATCATCTAGTTTTGCAGCTGTGTTTGAATGGCAAAATTTGAATTTAAAAATGGCAAGAAAATAGTTAATTCTTACAACAATTTGTGCTTTGACTACAGGCACGAGACGTGCGCACTTCAGAGGTGGTGGCTATCAAGAAAATGTCCTATAGTGGAAAACAGACCAATGAGGTTGGTGTTTAAATTTCATTATAGTTTTTATGATCATTAATAAGGCCCGAATTTTATCATTCTGTTGCTGTGTTTACCTTCACTTGTAAACTGACAATCATTCGACTCTGTCCTGTTCATAAGCATACCTTAGAAGTTAAAAAAATAAATCACAAAACAAAACACTTGAATTAGAAGGTGTGTTGTTTGGTTCTGCATTCATTAGTTCATGTATTTTTGTTGTATTCTTTCTTTTAGAAATGGCAAGACATAATCAAGGAGGTGAAATTTCTCCAGAATATAAAGCATCCAAACAGTATCGAGTATAAAGGGTGTTACCTGAGAGAACACACAGCATGGGTCAGTGTTCTCTCTCTGTGACGACTGTCTTATACACCTTACTGAAATGTGTGGGAGAATTAAAGAATTTAATGTTAATTCACTTTTATTAATTTTACGTATGCTACTTTTAAAAATAATGTAATATATCACAATACACAATGTTCCAAGACTGATCACTGTGCGTGAATTTGCAACTTGTCGAGGTAAAATCTTTGCTGTTTGATATTAATGCTTTATGTCCCCTCTGTGTGTCTAGCTGGCAATGGAGTATTGTCTGGGTTCTGCTTCGGACATCCTAGAGGGTAAGTTATAATATTTTTATGCTTGTGTAATGCTCGACCACTGCAGAGATATAGAGATTGCAGACTCAGCTCCTAATTAACATCCAGATAGAATGAATGATTATTAGGCTGATATGTTCTAATAAGCTGACAGTTTTTATCTTCTAAGAGCTTTCACAGAGATCAAATCCTTTACTTAATATCTTGCAGTGCACAAAAAGCCCTTGCAAGAAGTGGAAATAGCAGCAATTACACATGGTGCTCTACAGGGGCTGGCATATCTTCACTTTCACAACATGATCCACAGGTTAGAGCAAATTCCTTAATTGAATAATGTTACCTGTTCCTGCATGAACATATGTCTGACAGTAATTTTCTTAGTCTTGAATCCTTCGAATATCTTTGAATGCTCCCTTGTAATTGTCTCTCTATGTATTATGTTTGCTTTTTCTCTTTTATTTTCATTAATTAGTAAGCTTGTTTTTGATTGTTGTGCTTAATATTTTTTTAATTTAAAATATAAACAGTATAAATCACCCAGTATGTTCTCAAATTGTGCACTCTTGTTAGGCTTTTTAGTGTTTTACAAGCTAAAACACCTCTGTCTTGTTTTATATAACAGAGACATCAAGGCTGGGAATATCCTGCTGACTGAACCTGGCCAAGTGAAACTGGCTGACTTTGGCTCTGCTTCCATTGTGTCTCCTGCTAACTCATTTGTGGGAACTCCATATTGGTAAGTGCTGTTAGCTCTGCATTCCTTCCATCACATCTCCTGCCAAACCCACAGCTCCATATTCAGTTCAGGGCAACCGCATCCGCCCCTAAAACAGGTGGGCTGCTCCATGTGTTTACTTGGCTTAAAGATCTGCATCTTTTGCATCCTGTTTCTGGGAGCAGTTACTTTTGCTTTACTTTTGACTGAATCTTGTTGATGTATGACTAATTTGTGAATTTGCTAATCAGTTTTTGTATGTCAATTTTAAAAAAAAGTTGCTTTATGCCCTGATCATCCAGCTAAAATTATCGAGAAACCACTGAATATTAAGTTGTCTCACTTAAAATGGGAAGCATAAATTAGTCTGGATAATGGCGTCTGCCAAGTGCCATGAACGTAAATCTAAGGTGAAAATATAAAACAGAACTTGGCTAGTTTGTTCCAACATGTATGTATTTTTTTTGAGAGTGTGCATGCATATAAGTTATATGCTTATTTTATTGCATTATAATTCCAAATATTACTTAATTGTGGTTAATTATCAGCTCACAGTACTTGTAATTAGAATAATTGGTGGGAAATTAGTGTCCTTTTCCCCCTCTTTCTACATGCTAGGATTTCCTTCCTAACAGTATTCTGGAAATATGTATAATTCATGTGCATTTTGGTCTTTTATGAACATTTACCATGTACATGTACCTAATAAAGCTCAAAACAACTAGTATGTATTAAAATAACCCTTACGTAGTATACTTTGAACTTTTGGAGTAACAACCTTGTATATATCATGTCATGCCACTTCTATCACTAATGGGGGAACATTAAATGTTATTTATACAGTAATTGCTTATTCCATGTGAAAATCATATCATCTAAGCATTCTTCAGCAACAGTGTAAATATTCCTGGAAATTGTATCTCGTCTGAATAATAATAATAATAAGCTCTGAATCCTCGTGTACTTTAAGTTGTTTGTCTAAAGAATGCCTAATGCTATTTGGCAGAAAATGTCAAATTTATTTCTGTTTATCAATCATGTTTCTTTGTCTTAGGATGGCCCCAGAGGTGATCCTGGCTATGGATGAGGGTCAATATGATGGTAAAGTGGATGTCTGGTCCTTGGGAATAACGTGTATTGAATTGGGTAAGTGTGTAATTGCTTAAGGTAACATGCTCACACAGGATTTGTTGTGCATTTGTAGCGCATATGCTGTTTATTTTTTATTTTTTTAGAAATATAAAAGTATGTTGGTTCTCTTATTTTTTACACACATTCTATTTTATTTTTTGCAGCGGAGAGAAAGCCTCCACTTTTCAACATGAATGCAATGAGTGCCTTATACCATATAGCACAGAACGAGAGCCCAACACTGCAGTCAAGTGATTGGTGAGTGCAGTGCATATTGATTTTCTCTGGTTTAAGCCGAGTGCCTGTGGACTTCGCCATGCATTATTTAATTAGGTCTTCAGTAATGTAAGTTGTGTAAAAAATCAGCCTCTCTGTTCTCAGGACGGATTTCTGTAGAAACTTTGTGGACTCCTGCCTTCAGAAACTCCCTCAAGATAGGCCTACTTCTGAAGAGCTTTTGCAGGTACATCAGCGAGAAACCTTTTGTAGAACTTTGGTTATCAATTGAACACTGCTTAAAAATGTATTCCTTTCACAGTCAGAATGTTTGCCTACAGTCAGTCCAGAATGTTTGCATGATGAAGCATGCTGACTAATGTGGGTCATGTCCTTACTAGTCTTGTAGAGGAAAAAAACTGTTAATGCTGATTGCAGAATAAAATATTTGAAAGCAAGGGTGTTGGCTGTGGTGGGGCAGGCATTTTAAAACCATTCAATGAAAAGACAGCAACAACTTCTGGGTTGTGTTTTGCTGTGACTGATATAATTTATTATTACTTTTAAAGCACAGAGAAGGTGACCATAAAGTTTAACACTCTAAGCAAGCATGAGCCAAACAGGAAAATAGTGATTTTCAATGGAGTGCTGAGTGTAGGGCTCTTTATTTAATTACAAACTGGATTCTGCATTTGTTGATTAAACCCAATGACTCATATTTTCAAATATTTCACTGTAAACTGTCTACGAATATACGGTCATTGTGCTTCCTCCTGCTCTACTGCAGCATGCCTTTGTTGTGCGTGAGCGAGCAGAGTCTGTGCTAATGGATCTGATCCACCGCACCAAAGATGCTGTGAGGGAGCTAGACAACTTGCAGTACCGCAGGATGAAGAAAATCATCTTCCCTGATCCACAAAATGGGCCGGTGGCAGAGGCCCAGGACGAGGAGGAGGTTAGCGCTTTGAATTAGAGTTTCTTTATTTTTTGTTGTTGTTGTTTTTGTTTTTTGTTTTTTTTAGGACTTTGTCATTGTTGCTTGAATATTTCTGATTAATTGATAGTCACAATTTCTAAGCCACATTTTGTGCCTAATGTAATAAGTTTGCTGAGAAACCACAGATGGCTGCAGTGAAGGTGTTTGTTCATGTCTGTAGGAGCAAGAGCACAGCACAGGGCACACAGGCACAGTGAACAGTGTGGGTAGCAGCCAGTCCATTCCTAGCATGTCCATCAGTGCCAGCTCTCAGAGCAGCTCTGTCAACAGCTTGCCTGATGCTACTGAGGACAACAAGAGTGAACTGGACCTGCTGGAGGGAGACCACACGGTCATGTCCAACAACTCTGTCATACACCTTAAACCGGTCAGTGAATTAACTTCATATAAATTAGTACAAAACTCAAGATTTTGTTATATCAAACACATAACTCCAAAGCTTTACAAGCTGGAAAAAGTCATAGCACAATTAAAATATTTTGAAATGAAATGGCAAGTCCATAATGTAGATAATGTACTTAGTCTTTTCAATATGTCTCTTAACTAAAATTGAAAAAAAAGTAAATATTTGTAACTGATTTGTTTATAAATCATATGTTTATCTCTATATCATAAAAAGAGACCATTGGTATATTACGGATTATTGCTAAATAATTTTTCACGTCTCTCAATACCATAGACAAAGTATTATTTATTTATTTATTTATTTTATAATTAACAAACGATTGATCTTTTGTTTCCCTGAGGTTTACTATCTAAAGGTCTTGACCTTTAGATATAAGTTTAATTTTAGTGTTATAAATCCTAAAAGTTATATGCTTATAGATGAAGTTTTTGCCATCTGTTCTCAGCTATTCTTTTGAATCAACGTAAAACATGATTCACAATGTTATAATACACACTGACAGAATAATTATGATTGATAATTGGCCTTTGTTTACACTAAATGTCAGCAGGCTAAAACTGAAATGTTAGATGTTGCAAGCACATGTTCTCATGAGCACTAGTGCTAAAGCAATTTCACGTAAAATAAGCAACATGCCTAAAAAGCATGTAATTTGTTTGACTTGTTACAGGAGGAAGAGGTGGAGGAGGAAGAAGAGGGGGAGGAGGAGAGTCAACAGGAGACCCCAGAGATTCCTACTGAGCCAGCTGAAGAGCAGTCTCCTCCTGCACAGACTCGCCGTCACTACCGTAACAGAGAGCATTTTGCCACCATCCGCACAGCCTCACTGGTGTGACGTTATTTCACTATTTGGAACTATAAGTATTTATTTCCATGAGGCTTAAAATGCATGTAATTACTTGCAACAGTTTGTTGGTAAGTTGCTGAATACGTATGTTTGCTCAGTAATAATTGTGTATGCTCTCCAGGTAACCCGTCAAATCCAGGAACATGAGCAGAACTCAGAGCTGCGGGAACAAATATCTGGGTACAAGAGAATGCGGCGGCAGCACCAGAAGCAGCTGTTGGCTCTGGAGAACAAGCTCAGGGCAGACCTAGATGAGCATAGGCTCAAGCTAGACAAGGAGCTGGAGAACCAGAGGAACAGCTTCGCTGCTGAAATGGACAAACTTGTCAAGAAGCACCAGGCAGCCTTAGAGAAAGATGTAATTGACCTCAGGGCTAAACTCAGTTATCATGTTTGCCTGCAGTTGAATCAGATGCGTCTTTCAATTGAATTACAAATAATTTGTTTAATTACAAATAAAAAAATAAAAAAAAATAAAACAATGTTTCCTCATTTAGGCCAAGAACTTTGCCAATGATGAGAAGAAGTTCCAGCAACATATCCAAAGCCAGCAGAAGAAGGAGCTCAACAGCTTCCTGGAGTCCCAGAAACGTGAATACAAACTACGCAAGGAGCAACTTAAAGAGGTAAAATGTCTCTTGACTAGCCTACCAATTTAACTGAGTTTCTTATCATTATCAGATCTACTAATAAGCAACTATTTGTTGCTTATTCTGTGTAATGTACTTAGAGCATAAAAAGAAATTATGGGTGAATTAGTTTTACCTAATAATGGCTATCAGGTGTGTGTCAATGCCACACAGGCTTTCAGTCAGTGATGCGCATTTCTTTTAAACACTTTAATAATAAGCCTTCTTGTCACAACCATCCATGGCCAGGAGCCATGTGAGCAATTCTAGTTATGCTCTCCAGGTGGGAGAGATGCTGTGCCCTCTCCCCCCCTGAAAATGACAAACATACTAGCTGATCATGGCAGTCTGTGACCTCATGCATGCGGAAAAGGAAGATCCGAGTATGGTACTCTGCCCTTCGTGCAGCTTGAATAGAAGTTTCAAAAGACCTTTGGCTGGCTTAACACATTTCTGAAAACGCACATGTTGGCCTTTACCGTCCCTGTATGCCAACGGTTTTATGATGAGCAACAGTTGGCCTATGGGTGGAAATTGGCAGGAACAATTAAGTCTTTAGTATAATTTGAAGGAAAAAAAAAGGTAAGACGACAGTGCTTCTTAATAATAATGATAGGGATTTTGTCAGAGTTTAAGTCTTTTTCCCAAAAGGTTTCCCTTTCCCTATAATTTTATATTTGTATTTCATATTATAAGCAAGCTATTACTGAATTCCTTGGTTTTGTATGCATCACCGAATAAAATCTCCACATTTTCCTTTTTCAGGAACTAAGTGAGAATCAATCTACACCAAAGAAAGAAAAGCAAGAGTGGCTGTCAAAGCAGAAGGAAAACTTGCAGCACTTCCAGGCTGAAGAGGAAGCAAACCTTCAGCGCAGGCAGCGTCAGTACCTGGATCTTGAGTGCCGAAGGTTCAAACGACGTATTCTTGTCGTTCGTCACAATGTGGAGCAGGACCTGGCAAGAGAGGTGAGGACAACTAATATTTACCAAAGTACGCCATTTAATAGATCATTTTTAGCTAGAAAAACAGAAAGTGGCCTTATTGGTCATCCCTCATTCAGATATTTTTCCACTGGAAATTGCGCATCAGTGCCTATGAAGTGTTTCGATAACTTTCTTCACACTAAGCCTCTTGTTTTTTCTACTTTCGGTTGTTTAAAGGAGTTAAACAAGCGGCAGACACAAAAGGACCTGGAGCATGCCATGCTACTTCGACACCATGAGTCCATGCAGGAGCTGGAGTTCAGGCACTTGAGCACCATTCAAAAGACACGGGCAGAGCTTATTCGCTTACAACACCAGACTGAGCTTACCAACCAAATTGAGTACAACAAACGCAGAGAGAGAGAACTTCGTCGCAAGCATGTCATGGAGGTCCGCCAGCAGCCCAAGAGCTTGAAGGTAACGTTTGCAATATGATGTTTACAAGTCTTGTTATAATCCTGGTAAACTACAGGTAACAAAAACTACAGGTAACATGACTGCCTCAGTCATTCATTTAATTTAATTTCATATACACACACATATATACATGTATGTACACAGCTCTGGGGAAAAGAAAAAAAGAGAGACTGCAGTTAACTCCAGAAAATGTCTGGAATGTCATCAAGAGGAAGATCGATTGTCACAAATCATCAAGCAAAACTGAGCTGTTTGTTTTTTGCACAAAGAGTGGTATAACGCCACCCAACAGAATGTGAAAAACTGGTGGAGAGCATGCCAAATGACATAAAAGCTGTAATTACAAATCGGGGTTATTCCACCAAAACTTGGTGGGGTTATTCCACCATTTAATGTTATTTAACCAAAGCATTAACACAATTTGTTTTTCAAATTATTTGCATTTTGTTTTTGAGTTATTAAAGCTCTGCAAATACTGCATGATATTTGGGTTATTTTTGATGTTCCTTTAAATCATCCCTAAATAACAATAGTTATATTTTGAATTTATGAAAAATATTGTCAGCCGTTCATTAAAATGAACAAAACTGATCTGTTTTTTTTCTGTATATATGCGTATATAAATAAAAACACAATCCAAATTGGAGATTAATATGTATAAAAACACACTAAACTCTTTTCAGGCCTAGTGTTATTGAGGCTGTTTTTTGTGTTCTTTGAACAGCATGGTGCAGTGCAGTAGGTTCAGCACTGCTGCCCCCAGTGATTTCACTAGGGTATTACATTCAGTTTAAAATGAGAGCTGTGCAATCCTACCTTTTTTTCTTCTTTTTTTTGTGATGAGTAGATAACTTGTTGAAAAATCCATCTTGATAACATTTCATAGTCAGTATTATTGATTGCTCAGACTAATGCCAGTCTACTTTTCCTGTCCTTCTCTCAGCCCAAAGAGGTTCAGATCAAGAAGCAGTTTCAAGAAACATGTAAAATCCAAACACGGCAATACAAGGCCCTGAAGAACCAACTGCTAGAGAACACGCCCAAGGCAGAACACAAAACCATGCTAAAGAGGCTGAAGGAGGAACAGACACGCAAACTTGCCATCCTTGCAGAGCAGTATGACCATTCAATCAATGACATGCTCTCAACACAGGCTGTAAGTGATACGCATTCACATCATCACTGGAATTCTTGGCGAGGAGCTGATTTTGATGTAATTTATTTAAATGGTCAATTTTTCTGTCTGTCACAGTTGCGGCTGGATGAGGCACAGGAGTCTGAGTGTCAGGTATTGCGGATGCAGCTGCAACAGGAGCTAGAGCTGCTGAACGCGTATCAAAGTAAGATTAAGATGCAGACGGAGTCACAGCAAGAGCGAGAGAGGAAAGAGCTGGAGCAGAGAGTATCTTTGCGTAGGGCTCTGCTGGAACAGAAGGTCTGGTGCATTGCACAAATTCAGTCATAAGCAAATCACCCATCAGTTACTAGAGAATGCAAAATATTTGAGCTGAACATTGAACATGTTTTGTGATTCATCCTTCTGAGCTTTCTTTTACCTACACAACCACATCCTCATCTTCACTGGCTCAAATAATAATAATTCCAAAAGTTCTAGTGCTACAACTTTTTAAGAATAATGAATAAGAAAATTAATCAAACCACACATGTGCTCTTAATAAGACACAACCACAAGCTAATTTGTGGCCCAACCTGTAATTTCTGCTTTTGCTGCTGCTTGGTATTAATTGACATTCTTCTGGATGTGATTTTGTTCAGTGTTGAGGGAATCAAGTAATGTATCACACTATAATAAACACTGCTTTATTAAAATCCTTTCTTCATTATCATGTGCCTCAGCTGTCCATTTGCTGTGGCACAGTGCAGCAAACTTGAAAGTTATATGATACCTTACTGTGTGTATATTGCATCACTTCTGTTGTATTTGCCCTTAATATGTGTATGATTTACACTTTATGGACACAAAAAGGGCAAACACAACAGAAGTGAAGCTATACAAGCCCACTGTACAAGCCTCTTTAAATGTTTTTGAATGACAAGCCTATATTTTTGTTTGCTTTTATCATACACTGAAGACCTTTTGGTTTGAGATCAAAAGATGAATATAAGAGGATAGGGTTTTATTATTTTTATTCAATTCTGATTTGTCTCCAGTTGATTCAGTGAGGTCTATATATACTACATGCAAATGTTTGATCATGTACTTAGTGCTGCCTGTCCTGTGTTACTGTTGACAACAATATCCTCTGCTGTGTGACCCACAGATCGAAGATGAAATGCAAATTCTGCAGAATGAACGCTCTGAGCGTATCCGCAGCCTCCTGGAGCGTCAAGCTCGAGAAATTGAGGCCTTTGACTCGGAGAGCATGCGTCTTGGCTTCAGCAACATGGTGCTAGCCAACATCTCCCCTGAGTCACTAAGCAACAGCTTTCCTGGAGCACCAGCCAACTGGGCCCAATCAGCCAATTCCCAGAGTTCCCAGTGGACCTGTTGCTCAGGCTCTGGCCATCAGTACCAGGCAAATCAGGGAGGAGCACCTGGGCAGCAGGTCTGGGGAGCATCTGTCTCAGGAGCAGTACCTCCACAGTGGAGCCATACACCGGGGGGCCTCCTAGGGGCCGTGCCAAAGGGCAGCGCGAGTATGGTCATGAAAAACAGCCCACAGGCCCTTAGGAGGACCACATCAGGGGGGCACAATGAGCAGAACATGAGCAGGAGCACCAGCATCACCTCTCAGATATCCAATGGCTCCCACCTATCCTACACATAGACCCCAGAGTACCAGTTCCAGGCATCCACACACTTAGGTTCAGGGACTGCCAATCTGCAGACAGGCACCTAGAATCAGCTGAATGGCACATCACATGCTAGTCCTGCCCTGTGTTTTGTCTTTTTGTGTCCTGATTGAAAGTGTGAGGTATAGCTACACATTGCCCAGGTCAATAGCTATTCCATCTGTGCTTGACAAGTAACTGGCACATATGTAGAGCTAGAATTTGTCTAATATTACAGCTTACATGATGCTCTGTTGAGTTCCGTAAATCCTTTTAACCATCTCTGCAATTCCAATTAACTGTTTAAAAAGCATGTATATTATTTGTGATGAAAACAAAACATTTTAAACATTTTGCCTGCTTTTTGAACTCTATAGTGTCAATTAAGGGGGATGTAAAAAAAATTAAAAAGACAGCAACACATAAGTGTAATAATAATAATAATCATAGACAAAATGCCAAAATAAACTTAAATTAAACATGGATATGCATAAGTTCTCATCCTGCCACATTGCCAGCCTGTTGTTATGCCCTAGATGAATCCGGGGATTGTTCCTCTTCAGCTAGAGTGTTTTTGTGTTGTAAAAAGCTATTGGCTGCTGTGTGGTGTGTAATATGGGGCTGAGAGTCGAAAAGTAGTCCGTAATCTTCAGTGTAGATGTGTAATCATAAACCTGTGTTAGCAGACTTGAGGATTTTTATTTTTAAGATTAACATGTTTGAAGAGACGTACTTTTACTGTCAATAATGGTGATCATCTTTTTAAAATCCAGGCTAAAATGTGAGTGCCAGCAGGACTGTTTGTCAACATTGTCATCATTTATATTTTAGATAGTATCTAGATATCTTTAAAATATTTTGTTTCCTTCTGGCATGCCAAAGGTACCTTTCCCATAAACCTGTAGAAATTCTAAAACACAATATAGGTTTTTAAAGTTTAAACTGTATGTTAAAAGATATCAAGCACTTTGGAAAACGAGGGAAATCTTGCACATCATGTCCTTTACAGTTTTACTTCTACATGTGCTTGTGAAACTGGTTTGTTTTTATGCTTTGCAATCTCATCTAGCAACATATTTAACCAAAGACATCGGGTTTGTTTTACCTGTTTGAACTTGAGTGCCTTTTTTTAAGCCTTTCCTTGATTTGTCATCATATGACTGACAGTTTTACTCTGTCCAGTAAATTTTGCCAATTAACGGATTAATTCGATATTGTATTCCATGGAAGGATGTAAAACAAAACCTGGTGCAAACATCTTTCATGCTCCCATTAGTGTTGCGGCCTGGAAAATCTTTGCTATAGTTAAATTCTAATAAAGAACAGATTTCTATAATTTAATGTCCCCAAAAGTGAAAATTAAGTTCAAAAATATATTTAAACATTCCAGCTGTCTAAAAAAAAGTATTTAGTTTCTAGTGTCAAGGTGTGTTAGAATGGTGGGAAAAATATATTTTGGGGGGTTTTTGGTTGTCAGAACTCAGCCACTGTGTATTCATCTTATTAAACTGCAGGGGAGTGTGTTTATGAGCAGTGTGTGAGGTTATATGGTTTAATCTGACTGCCATGCTAGAAACAGCTTGGACTAAAATGGATGCAGAGTATGTGCACCTGAACATGGGTATTTTCTTCTGCCATATTCTGTAGACAGTAGTTTCTGTAGACAGGACTTTTTTTTTTCTTTTTTTTTTTTTAAGAAAATGACAGGGTCACTCTTATGTTATGTGAATTTTTTTTTAGCAAAATGTTTTGACTCTGAATTTCAAATACTATGTTTAGTATGCCATTTTTACTGTCCCACTAAAGGACAAGCCACAACACTGTCTAACACCAAGTAGAGACACAGAGTAACTGTTACTGCGTTGGCATTGTTCAGAGTTTATTACTGTATTAGGAGTTCTTAGCTAAGTGGGACAACGAAAACATGATTGTATGGGAACTAGCAGTTGCATTATAGGACAAGAATAGTGAGACTGAAGGACTTTATGTTGGGAAGAGGGCTGCACATTGTGTTTTTTAGGGTCATGACAGCAGGCTTAGCAGTGCAAATGGGCAGATCTGAATGGGAGCACGCACTCTCTGGACAAAAAAAAAGTTTTATTTCTTGTGAATATGACCAACAGTCGCCAGACAGAGTTTTGAGAGGTGACAAAACACAAGCAGGGAATATTAGTTTATGGTTTTCATTTTCTTTCTTGCTTGGTCTTGTGCTCTGTGGAGTAGGTAGTGCTGCCTGGAGCTCTGGGTACATGAGTAGTGTTGCTGATGCCCCTGTTAGCCGTTAATCTCAGACCTCCTCCTCCTTCTCCTTTTTTGCTTCACACAAAGCCAAGCTCTGCCTGGATCAAGTGTTTCAGCTGACGGATGAGTGAATGCACTTTGCAAATCAGTTTTGTTTACACTCTGAAGACGGTGACTGACTGGATTCATAGTGATTGAATTTTTATTTTTATTTTAACCTTTTAAACTGATACTGATGCACGCTTTTTGTTCCTTCCTTGTATGTTTTTGTTTTGCTGTAGTGCACTTCCGAGTAAAGTAGCTTGTTCTCTCTCACTCTCAAGGCAAAACAAATGAGATGAGGCACTGGTGTTTTTTTTTTTTGTTTGTTTAGTTTTGTTTTTAATTAAAATCTTTTGATTTTATAACCCTAAATCCTTACTTACCAAAAGGCACCATTCTTCAAAGACAATTTTATTGATAAAGTTTATTTAATTAATAATCAAGATACTTTAATCCACATGGGTGTTTGTGGAATGTTCATACTGTATAATAAGAGACTAAACGCATAGTCATCTACGTGCAACCCCTCTTAGGGAAAGATATGGTGATATATGAACTGTTTGATTTAGGTTGTGCAAGTGAAGAATTACTCTGGAGGGGTCTCCAGGTTGGATTTCAGGGATTTGTGTGTTTTAACCTGCACACTTTGTGTTCTCCCAATTTCATGAAAGAGTTGAGACTTCAGTTCACAGCAGCGAGGCTGCATGTGTCGTATTCTTCATGATTTTTTGTTTTTCTCCATTGCATTTATGATCCACCTACTTAAGTGAAAGCCTCAGAATATAATGCTTCCAAGAAAACTGGTATCTCTTCCCATAAGCGAAGGCTACAGTCCTGACAAAACAGAAGCAGAGACTTTGTTGAAAGGTTAGGTTGTAGACTGTGTTCGGCCAAATCAGTTTTCTGATTTAATTGTTTAATTTTGTGGTTAAGTACATTTAACACCTATTGCTTTTCATGTTTTTGTTTACTTCCATCATCTGGATGAAGCGTTGATTCTTTTTTTGTGTATATTATTTTTTATTAATTTTAAACTTTTGTCCTACTGACTAAATTTAGGGGATGTGTAATATTGATCTAAGTAATACTGGTATCAACTGTATACATTCATCTTGCATTTTGTAAATGTTGGAGGGTAAACCTCCAATAAAATACTGTGCCATCTCACAGCCACCAAGCTTAGTTACTACTGCAGTGTCAGTGAAATCAGCAGTGGTTATTTTACAGAGTATTGCCATTCTATTGCCAACATTGAAGAAATAAAATTGATAAAGGGGCTATTAAAAGAAGAAATGGTACATTTCTGTAAAGATTAATGTCAGTATTCATTATTTTCTGGTTGAGCATCACCACTACAATTCATATGTAATCTGTATCAAAATGTATAGATTGTGAAACATGTTACTGAATGTCTAAAAGATTATGGCTTGAGATTATATTAAAGTATTCATAAATCAGAAAAAAAAAACATTAGGATTTAATGAACAATTTTCCTTGTACTGTATTGTCTTGATGGAGGAATAATGGAGAGAGGATTAGCTGTAATAAAATAAAAACATTTTAGTAGAAAGGATTGTCTGGCTTTTATTTGTTTGAGTGGGTAAGCATTTGTTTATAATATACATGGACCAGTCATACCTTTAAAACCAAAGGTGAAAATAACATGAATTATTCAATTGTATGTTTTGGAAGCAGGGGGAATGGGTAAGAGAAGCATCTGAGGGACTCTATGATATCAATTGTGATGGTTAGATAGTTGGGTCAGAACATCTGTAACATGGTGAGATGTCCCTGGTATGCAGTGGTTAATACCAAAACTGGTCCAAGAAAGGATGACTGGTGAACAGGCAACCAGCAGTTTTATGGGCATACAAGGTCAGTGATGTGTATGAGAACTGAAGACTAGCAACGACACCAAGTTCATTAAAAAAATTTGGTTCTGAAAAAAAAAGTTTATACATTCCATTTCAGCGTGCTGTGTATGCCACTTGGACCAGTCTCAGCAGCTGACTCAGACTAGTCAGGGTGCCCATTCTGACTCCTGAAAGTGCCTGCAATGGTTGTAGGAACTTTTTTCTTTTGCATCATTTTGGTGGCCTGGTGCATTGCTTACTTGGGAAGGAGATGGCCCCAGGATGCACAATGGAGAGGAAAGCAAGCTGGCAGGCACCGTGTGGCGCTATGGGCAATGTTTTGCAGAGAAAGCTTGGGCCATGGTGTTCATGTGAACACACCAAACCACTGCACACCTTTGGGGGTATTATGGATTTCATGCCTTGACAGGTTAGAGCTGTTGTGGCAACAAAAGGTAAACAAATAATATTAGGCAGGTGGTTTTAATGTTATGAATAATGTAGTTTAGATAATTAATTAAAAATAAAGCATTTTATTTGGCAACTGGGCAGACAGCATTTTTGTATGTTGCAACCCATTCAAGCTTTACCAAGAAATATAATCGCAATATTTGAAAACTTGCTTTCTTGTTAATTAATGAATACCTTTAACACTTTTCTATTTATCCTCAATTGAACACCATATGGCTAAATGTATGTGAACACCTGTCCTTAACACCCAAACAAAGTCCTTTTTTAGTCATGCTGTTGTTATAAAGTTCCCTGGACTGAAGAGGCCTGGATTTTGGAGTGTGGCTGTGCTTATTCTTTTCATTGTAAATTGTATGCTCCAGGACACAAAGACAATTGTTGCAACACTTTTGGCAAGGCCCATGTGAGAGAGGGGTAGAGAGACGGTCAGGTCTCAAACTTGCAGCCATATAGTGATGCTTATGAAAAAAAAATCTGACCACATTTACCCCTTTTGCATTACAATATTTGGAATATTCCACAGGTCACACAGCCCCCACTTAGTTTTTTTTTTTTTTTTTTTTTTGACATGTTGAAAATTTTAATTCATAAAAACGTTAATACTTTGTGTTAAGATAAATGTATTTTCTACTAATAAACAACTTGACTTTCAACCTTAGAACACATTTACAGAAGGAATGTATTTATGACCGTGCTATCTGGTGTCACCCAAACGGCTTCCCTTTTGAATCTGGTTCCTCTTGAGGTTTTTGCTCTCAGGGAGTTTTCCTGGCCATTGTCAGGCTTCCTGACAGGAGACACACTGATAAAGGTAAAGAATGTACAGTATACATTTTTCACTTTATACCCAGATTATTTTCAGTTAAGCTATTTTGTGACAGTGTCCATTGATAAAAATTTGATACACTCACTCACTCACTCACTGTCTTTATTGCTTTATCCTATATACAGGAATAAAATGGTATACAGGGCCGCGTGGGGCCTGCAGTCTATCCCAGGAGACTTAGAGCATGAGGCGGGGTACACTCTGGACAGGGTGCCAATGCATCGCAGGGCACACACATACACAAGCGCTTACTCACACACTACAAGCAATTTGAAAATGGCAATTAGCATCACCTGCATGTCTTGGGGCTGCGGGAGGAAACCCGAGTTCCCGGGGAAAAAAACCACCAAGCATGCGAACATGCGAACTCCATGCACAAGGACCCAAGGTGGGAATCGAACCTGGACCCTGGAGGTGCAAAGAGACAGTGCTAAGTGCTGTACAAATAATGTAATTTGATTTTTTTTAAGTTAATTATTCTTTTGTTATTTAAAATTATGTGATATTGACAGTCACCCTGAAATGAATGTAAAGTAATGTATAAAGCCTCTTGAAACCTTGTCTCTTTAAAACCAGTGAACTACCGTAATTGTAACAGCACTTTCTGTTCCTTTTCAGGTTAGCTCATGGAGAAAAACCCTGCTCACGTCCCAAATCGCATTCTGCACTACTTCCTATACAATACTAGCTGTAAAATGCATTCTACTTATTGTTCTACATTCCTTAGCTCCCTCATTAGTCCGCCTATCTACTGCGGTGTCCGTGGGGGACGTCAAGACTGCATGGAATATTTCCCGTGCGAATAATAACGTTAAATTCCTATCAAGTGAACTAGATAGTGATTGCAGGGTGGTTTGGGACAGGCCACTGGAATGTAGAAAGTCTGGTATAACCCATGTGGGCCACCGTAGTGAAAATGTACTCGTGGTTAAAGGGGTTAGTATTATTTACCAGTGACGTGAGGGCTGGAGGTGACTGGTGTGTCGGACATGTTGCAGTTTTCCAGACTTCTCACACTCCTCATTAGAGAGAGTTACAGATGACGAGCGGATGAAGGAGCTGTTGTTATTGTTATGATGACGTTGTTAGCTTTGGTTTAAGTCGGATAACTGGTTTACAGCGAAACAAAGGCGTTAGTATGGGAGTAATACACACGTTCACAGACTTCACTGCTGAACACTGAGAGAGAGAGAGAGAGAGAGAGAGAGAGAGAGCAGCTCCTCTTCGCTTCAGGGTTCTGGTTCCGGGCGGAATGGAGTTCCTCCTGTGCTTCCACGGGAACCTGCGCAGTGAACAGAGAGCACACAGAGGGAGAAAACAGCGCTGCGTGCACTCCGGAGCCCAGGCACTGCTGCTCTAAATCACTGCTGTGTGTGTGTGTGTGTGTGTGTGTGTGTGAGAGAGAGAGAGAGAGTGTGAGTGACTGGGACTGGGCAGCTATGGGGCTCCGAGCTCAGGGGCTGGTGTGGGGACTCGCGTGTCTGTGTGTGATACAGCAGCACTCCGGACTGAGGCAGCTCTGCGACAACGCCAAGGTAACATCAAGCAGGGAAAGTGTTTAAAGGGCGAGAAATTACAGCCCATTCCCAAATGATACAGTTACAGTAACTGTATTTTCGTGTGTGTGTGTGTGTGTGTGTGTGTGTGTGTGTGTGTGTGAGCGCGCCTGGGGTCTGTGTGCATGTTATTTATTTATTTATTTATTGCATTATACTACTATTTACTGTTAAGTGATAAGCTGATAATTGTCTCTCTGTTTACATGTACTTTGCAATGACAACATTAGTTATGCCTGTCTGTCTGTTATATTTATATATTCTCAAATATAACCTAAAGACAAAGCTGGAGACAGACCTCCCATCTCCGGATGAGTTTCTTTGCCTGAAGCCGAGTCCATTAACATCATCAGCGCTGGTAACATGTCTTATCATAATCACACTGGAGAACACACCGCTACCATGGTGTTATTCTTTATATTAGAAAAATATTTTCATTGGGTTTTTTTTTTCTGTAAAATCTCAAACAGTGCCTCACATATCAGTCTTTTAGTCAAACTAAATGTTTGCCTAAGCAAGCCAAATTGAAATATTTTGAATCCACATTTATTAATATTTTGGAAAAGCTGATTTTTTTTTATAGTGCTTGTATACATATGCTGATCACACATTCCCAACACATCTCATCTGCATGTATTGATGCCCACTAACCCAGCAAGAAGTTGAAGTACAAAGCCTAAAGGCAGAAATTAATTTTATTTTGTTTCACTAATGTGCCATTAAATATATTTAATCATCTATAATATTAATAATAATGATAAGTCAGCACAGATGAGGCATTTGTTTACAGCTATACATGGATAGACTGGCTCATTCCTCTTTCAAAAAATCACCATTTCTTTTGTTATAATTGAATAATTAGTTGAATTTTTCTTAATTTATGCTTTCATTATTTCTTTATTCCCAGGGATTGGGGTAATCTATGCAGTAATACTTGCCAGTTAATTGATTTGAAGTGGAACACCTCGATGTTTACTTTAGTCAGACTTCTTATACATAAATTTACACACACACAGGAATACCAGTAGGATTTTTCAGAATTTACAGGATTTTCATGAACACCAAATTTCTTCTTTTAAACGAAAAGAAAATGATGCTATGATGAAAGACCTATTGATCCAGAAATATGTGTTTTGTTTAGATATGGTCAGGATGCCATGTTCTTCTGTATAATTGACACGTGTCATGTATGATAATGTGAGCAACGTGAACAATGTTAGGAGAGGCAGGTAAACGTGTAATGTTTTCAATCCATAAAATTAAAATGACCAATCTGATCTGCTACCAATTCATCACCTTCGATTGGTATCTGGATAGTACATCCCATACATCAGCAGGAAGAATCATAACATGAAATGAGAAAGTTCTGTTGCCTGTAGGGATAAATCTCAGTTGACAAGTGTGAACATGTGAGGCTTAATGTGTGGCGTAATGAACCTTGTCCTGTATTGGGAATTTGACCTAATTTGTTATCTCCCCCTCCCTGTGTTGCAGGAGCTCCTGGATATTTCCACCAAATATATTCCACAGGTAAAACATTCACCACTCCATGTTTAATTAACTACCTTACTGTATGAGTGTTTTTCCAATCACATATACAAATATAATTTTAAATCAAATGTTGGCGTTACCTTCATATTCACCCACTTTGTTAATCCTAGATGTAGTAATTCTTGGTAAAACACAAAACATTGAAGCCACGTCAGACAGACAGACGGTGCTTTAAACATGCCCTTGTCCCAGCTGGAAATGGGCACATGCACTCAAGATCCTTTTAGATCCTTATAGATCCTATAGAGGTGATTGTAATTAGCAAAACTAATGTGCAAATATTTATCAAGTGAAATATTGACCTCATCAAAACAACCCAGACCATGAAGCTATAGCATACAAGATGGGCCTGAAAAAACTAATGAAAAATCTGCTATATTGTCCCAGCATGTGAAATGCAAGTAGATAGCGTTCAGTTATAAGCGGCACGGTGGCTTAGAGGTTAACACGGTTGCCTTGAACCTCCAGGGTCCAGGTTTGATTCCTGCCTTTGTGTCCATAGAAGAGATGCAGATTAGGCTAACTGGCGTTCCCAAATTGCCCTGAATGAGTGTGTGGATGTGTGTACCCTGCCTCATGCCCTAAGTGTCCTGGAATAGGATCCAGGCCCCCCACAAACCTGTATACAGGATAAACGGTGTAGTGTGTGTGTGTGTGTGTGTGTGTGTGTGTGTGTGTGTGTGTGTGTGTGTATGTATATATGTATATATATATTTTTTTTCTTTTTTTTTTTTCTTTTATGAATTTTGTTATACATTATCAATCTTTAATGGTTTTTATCTTTTTAGTCAGCTGAGCATGTCTGCATGGATTTACCCATAACATACCATCAAACAATCCCCAACAGGTATGTCCACACACAGTCTGCTGCATTCTCAGGGGTTGTTTGTGTTCTTGATTTACTGAAAGGGCTCTGTATGGAGCCCTTTATATTGGAGTTGTGTTACTCTTTATAATGGAGTTAATCACTTGTTATAGGCAGAAAAAGAAAATGTTAGTAGGTTTGAATTTTTTAAATTGTAAAATTTTTTTATGTGGAGTGTTTTCTGTTGTGTGTATTGTTCTTTTCTCCAGTGGAGCTCATAGGCCTATAGGAGCTCAGAGTGGAGAATACCTGTACTGCCCTCCTCAACGCTGGCTTAACAACCTGAAGGTAAAAACTCCAGTCAGATAAATCTAGATAATTCTTTCTAATGCACCACACAGCTCTATTTTTTTAGTTTGGAAGAACCTTTTTAAGTACAGGATCAAGACTTTATCCAAATGATAAAAAGTGGCATTGTAATTTGAAAGCCAGATTATCCAGATGTTGGAGCATCTGGTATGCACAGGTTGTTGCAAAGTCTGGCACTTATGCTGTTGGGGAGTTGATGAGTTTGTTCATTGGCTTGTTGGCTGCAATGCATCTTGTTGGTGGGTGGGTGGGTGGGGGTTAATGATCACTGGGTTGGGCTCAGCAGTGAAGACCAGGGGAGAGGTGTCAAATCTAATGAAAACAAGTCAAACATGTTTGCTTTTGTCTTGGCTGCTCCCCTGCCTGGTATGCTGCTCTTCTGCATTTTCTCCCACTAGCTGTTCTATTGTTTAATTTTTTATTATTGTTTCTTTATCTTCTGTTTTTCTACACATACCTCTTTTGAGGTGTATTTTAGTCTCAGCTTCAGTGACATGTTGTTGAGGAAAGACCTTACTTCTTTGTTTTTGAAATTGTATGTAGTCTGTAATACAGGCGGTAAGGTCTGTAGTTATCAATGAAACACGCCACAGTTTTGCAGAATCACGTTTCAGACTTGAAATCGTTTGGGTCGATGGAGGTGCCCATGCTGACACAGGTGAGGCAGTGAGGCTGAAAGTGCAACTAACATTAACAGAGCACTAGTACTTTATTTCCTTGTGTTACTTCAAGTTACAAATTGTGTGAACTTTGACAGCATGGAGAAAAGAAGTGCATGACCAGACCCAAGCCTAAATTAGCACATCAGTGAACAGGGGAAAGAAACACATGACCACTAACATCTATCCAATCAGGACAAAGAGGCATTTCAACATGCTTATCAGTCATATTGTTTTCTCTCACCCTCTGAACCTGTCTGTTTAAGCCTAATGGTCTATTTCTGAGTTTTTTGCACTTGCAAATCAACCTGCAAATAAACCTTCATCTCCCAAGAACCATTTTAGTTCAAGATTTTTCCCACAACAGAGAATCTCTTTCGGATACTGTCTCAGTCTTCACATTAGCATTCAGAGTTTGTAGTCTGGACATGTTTGGGGCATTTCCTGAAAAGGAAAAATTAAGATTTCAATGAAGTTTGCTCATCAAAACTGTTAGGCAGGATGGTACAACCTTGTCATATTTATTGATGTGGAAACCTGGTCATTCAGGAAATTCAATCAGCTGACCTAATTTTATTGCCACATAAAGTTGCCGAGCCTAGACCTGACCAACTGATGCTACCCCAGATCATGGCTGACAATGGCCCTATTTGATGAGTGCATCAGGGTATGAAGGAAAGCACATGAAGCGATGCCCCATCACTCTGTAATATCAGTTTAGACTCATCAGTCCACATGACTTTTTTACATTACTCCAAAGTCCAAAACTATATGCCTTCTTGAAAATATAAGCCTTTTTTTCTGATTATTCTCACTAACAAGTGGTTCTCTTATGGCCACACAGCTGTTTAGTCCTAGTTGTGTGTGAAAATCTTCTTACTTTCACTATTTAACATAGCTATAATTTCCTTTGTTGATTTTAATAAAGTTCAACCTAACAAGTGTTTTTTTATTTTGTAAACCCCATACCTTCCACGTCAGACCACTATCATTTCAGATTTTAATAATGTGTTTTCTAAAATGTCCTTAGTTTTCTCAGTTTTCTTAATCCAGTGACCTTTTTTTGACCAGACAGTGTAATTTCTCAAAAAAGATTTCATCAGCAGCCCAGTTAACACAGTTGTACATGTGTTCATGTTTCTGCATATTACAGATTCAAATAAAAATGTGCTTTTATGATGCAAAACTTGAATAAAACGGAAGTAATTTCCTTACCTCCACAGGATGGCGCCACAGTGCTCCTGTTTCACCCCTGTGCTTCTCAGGATGCTCGCATGAGTCTGGCAGCAGTCGCTCATTCCTGTCTGCCTCACTTCATCCTCACGGCTCATCCTCATCTCAGCCAGCAAAGAGTGAGTCAGTGTTTCACACCACCGCCATTCTGATGAGCAAAGTGTGGAAACTTGCTGACTCTGTGTATTACTCAATAATGAAATGAAATGAATTAATGTGTCTGGATAACTGAATAAAATTATCTACAAATACTATAATATATTTACAAATAACTACTTATTTTTAATTCTATAAAAAATAAGGTATTCTTTTCCGTCAGTAACTATTGGAGTAGATGTACCATCAATACCATGAGCATTTTGACCTGCAGCAATTAAGCATAATGTTAATTGTTCAAACTAGCTAATGCTTTTTGTTTATATTTATATTCAAGTACATCTCAATAAATTAGAATATAATTGAAAAGTTTATTTATTTCAGTAACTAAATTCAAAAAGTCAAACTCGTATATTATATAGATTCAGGTTGCTCTGATAGCCGGATTTCAGCTCTTCTGCATTGTTCAGTCTAGTGTCTCATATCTTCCTCTTCAAGAGGGTTAGGGTAAGGGTGTCCTGGACACGTCTGTGCATGGAGACTCTTGGAGACTCTTGAAGCACTGACTTAAGCTGCAGTCTACGCCTTGTAAATCTCCCCCAAATTCTGGAATGGGCTTCCAATCAACTTTCCATTAATGTGCTTTGATACAGGACTCTGTGAACAGCCAGCTTTGTAACCTTTTGTGTCTTACTCTCCATGGGCAGGGTGTCAGTGATGATCTTCTGAACAACTGTCAAGTCAGCAGTCTTGCCCATGATTGTGTAGACTACTGAACCAGACTGAGAGACTGTTTATTTTTGAGTTAATTAGCTGATTAAAGTGTGACACCATGAGTCTCCAATATTGAACATTTTCACAATATTCAAATTTTCTGGGATGCTGACTTTTGGGCTTTCATTAGCTGTAAGCCATAATCATCAAAATTAAAAGAATGAAACACTTGAAATATATCGGTCTCTGTGTAATAAATCTATAATGAAATTTTTAAGTAAATCAACTTTTCAATGATGCTCTAATTCATTGGGATGCACCTGTACATCCAAAGTCATCTATAAATGTCGAAAACAACTAAAATGAGAGAAAAGCTAAATTAATGGAGCAGAGCTTTTATAACCGTGTGTATAATGCCATTAACTCTCATTATCTGGCATTATGAATACTTTCCTGCTTTATTTCCCACAAGCCAATTGCTTTGGTCTCCTGGGGTCGCACACTAGAGATGTCCCACATCAGCACAGCAGGAATGTGTGAGTGGCTGTTCACATTGTCCTTCAGCTTTAACCAAACAACAGCAAGCCACAATTACAACCTGTATTTAACAAAAGCTGCACCAATGGACCGTGCACTGAATACATCTGTGAAGGTCAGTGATCATGAGTTGCTCTTAATACAAGACATAATTTTTTACAATGTATTGTTAATATTTGTGTAACATTTTGTCAGTCCCTGAAAGCATGCTGTGTGGAGGCTCTATCTGCATACGAGGCTACAGCAAGAATGAGGAAGATCCGATCAGTCCCGCAGCCTGCAGAAGAAGAAATGGAGAACAAAGAAGTGAAAGACTCTAAAACTGCTTTTTCCGTCAGCTCTGAGTCTGCCACACTAAATTCTACACACAGACACGAACTGAACAATAGCGAGGGTAAAGATTCTCGATCTAAAGACCCTCACAGTAATGTCAGCACTGTCGACACTGCTGTGCACACAGAGGAACGTGGAGGTGGTGTGAAGACGGACACAAAGACAGCAACCACACAGATGAAGACACTAAAAGATTCACATGGCGAGACCAGAGGAGACGAACCAGTGATTAAGACACATGATTCACAAAATGATGTGAAGTCTCCAAAGTGGATCAACACTGACACTGCAGGGAAGCAGCGCATTAAGACTGATCTAGGCGAGCTGCGCGCAGGAGGAGGCTGTGCGGTTCCTGGTCACTGCGGACCTCCTGACATGGACCCTGCAGTAGTAGGAGGGCCGCTGAGGGGACGCAAGATGACTGTCCAGCGCACCGACGAGGCTGTGTGGGCAGCAGCAGCTTTGGGTTTCCTCCTGGTCTTGCTCACGCTTTCAGTGCTCCATACACGCTTGTACCGTAACTGCCGTGCACCGTCCAGCCTGTACTGGCGAGAGAGCCAGCAGGACTATGAAAGTGTCGCAGGTATTAGTTTGCATATCAAATACACCTGCATTTAAAATATATTTAGTGTGTGACCTAGCATTCTGATAAATATATATTGGGGAATACAAACAGACAGAATTTTTGCTTTATAGTAAAAAAAAAAAAAAAAAAAAAAAAAAAAAGCTTGAATATTTTCTCCTTTCTCTTACTCATCTCATCTTGCCTTGCTTTTGCATTTTAATAGTATTAATAATATTATATATGCTATTATAATATTAATAAAATCGTAAGCCTCAGTTTGAGCCCCTTTAAATAAAATGCATTTAATTTTTCAGCTGATGCATTTCATTTCTATTATTTAGATATTTATTGGATATTTAATGTTGTTGGTAATTATATGCAGTTGAAGTCTGTGTAAGCTTTATCAGTAGTAATTACAGGCTGTATAAAATCTGTAACAGGAAGCGCCTTTTATTGCAGACATCATTCGCAGGAGGCTGAAGAAGGTGGGCAGGAGGAAGAGGAGAGCGAGCCAGAGCAGGCGGCAGGAATGTCCTTTGCTCTCTAACTCCAGCACTGATGATGAGTGACTCATTGTAGGATGGTGGATGTGAGGAGTCCAGTCTCTCTCCATTCACAAAACCCAAGTCTGCATTTAAGAGCACTGCAGTTCCCTGCCGTGCACAGGAACATAAATGAAGGACCATCTATTACATGACCTGCAACATTTTGTTTTGTTTTGTTTTCAAAACCAATGAAGTTCGTAAACATGTACTCTGACCTGTTACTTTTATTTAAGCCTTTTAATTGTGTTTTTGACGGTACAGTGCCACGATAAAGTAGTCGTCACACCCCCCCCCCTTTATTTATTGACGACTTCTGTACTGTAGTTCAACATCATATTTAAGCATATCAGAGTGGGTTTCTCATGTGCTCCTATCAAAGTGGTGACGGAAATAAACTACACTAATTTGGTGTCTATTAGAATTATTTTAGTAATTTCAAAGTAGAAAACTTTTAGAAAGATTTGTGTCGTGTAAGATTTAGTCTTGTTGAGCTTTGTACATTTTTATTTAGACATTTGATTTTATTCCTGTTAAATGAACATTGATGGCTAGCACCTATTATTAAATTTATGTCTGGGCTTTGAATATAACTTTCAACTTAGCAGGAAAATTCTAAAGCTAAACTGTGTAAGAAGATTAAATATAAAGTTGCAATATAGTAAAATAGCAGTTATCATCAGAGATGGGTTGTTTTACGTAGATTGTAAGACATGTAAAAACGTTTTTGCGTACTGTATGATGCAAGAGATGAATGGGAATGCAGAAGTATTACTGCCGAGATGCATATTCAGTATGTTAAAAGATGATTTTTTTTTTGTGTTTTTCATTTTATAATGCATTAAAGGTTTTCTAAACCTGGGATAATTAAATTTCAGAAACCTTTTGAAATATCAGTCTTCTGTTTACTTTGTCCCAGAAATCAACTCCCTTTTCAACTGTAACAGGACTGCTCTTCTCAACCCTGTATTTTAAAAGTTCCTTAAAAACAAAATTTTATTGTGGAACAAAAATTAAGAGAAAAAAATAACTAAATATTGTTAGTTTTAAATTCTCCACGTTTCCTCAAACTGTAATGTTTTTGACCATTTTTTGTTTCGTATGTAAAATGAATTAAGTAATAACACAAGGAGTGTTGTTATACTGAGTATATCAGCATGGCTATAATGCTGTTGTAGCTATCACAGCTGTGCCGATATTTACTAAAACAGCATGACCTCAATGTAAAATGCTTTTATACAACAATTCCACAAACTGAACAGATTATTATGAACAGATTTTTTATGGCATTGTCAGCATTTCGAGAAATTAAAATAAAATAAATGTTAAAAATAAAATAATGTTAGCTTGTTGTCCTTTCCTACCATTAACACTAATGTTAATCACTGTTGGTAAAGGCACTTTAAAAACAAAATCTGGGGCTATCAGTAATTTACGCAATAATGAAAGTCGTACTGTTATGTCATGAGCTGAGATTGGTTATTCACACTGCATTTAATACGACAGCAGATGTGTGACAGCTTGTAATATCTGCTTGACGGCTGCAATACTAGACAGTGCTCTCCAGTTAGAATGAACCAAATAAAATAAAAAGTGTCCACCTGTGTGCACCTCATCAATGTTTTGTGGCAATAATATGTCACCAGCTGATGACCTGAATGACACATCAGTGGAGTTTTTCTGCCCTGATGGCACGGGGATGCTCTAGGACTCTAGATTGTGAAAGATGGTTGTGGGAGCATGAGGAATCATTGTCACACATTAACTTTTTTTTCTGTCAAACATATATCAAAGATAAAGGGTATTGAATAAAAAAATTTTGTATGTTTTTTTTTTTGGGCTGCCTTTATTTGGCCTTGGGTTGCTTTAATGGTACGCTTTGGGTCATCATCAGTTTTGTAGAATTTGTCTGAATCTAAACAAAAAGTACAAATTAAGAATTCATCCAAGCGACCCAGTTTCCCAGGCAGCTGTACATAACACTGCCTTCACCATGTGGCACATAAATCATGTGTTATGCTTTGGATCTTGAGCCCTTCCGTTTCATCTTTCTTCTACATTCTCTTTACGTTATTCTGTTATAAGTTTCTTCTGTCCAAAGAATTTTGTTTCAAAACTGGACCTGTTTTTCCCCCCCATGAAGGAGTCTCTTGATTGTAGAAATGATATGCCTACCCCCCACGAGTGTTCTTGACTTGGCTAGATGTTGTCAAGGGGTTTCTCTTCACTAAGGAAATAATTTTATGATCATCCACTGTAGTTGCCTTTGTTGATTTTGGCCATTACTAAAGTTTTTGCTATCTCTTTGTTGGATCTGTTTGGACTAATTAGGTCTCCTGTATGGAAGCAAAATAGCATCATAATTAATTGAATTATATCAGCCTTTGAAAAACACGTTTAGAAATTGAATCACTGTTCAATTGTTAATTTTGAAATTTAAATACTACTGAATTTATTAAACTGAAATATTTGACTTTAAAAAGCAACATCTTTGAATTTAAGTGCTCTGAATGTCACATGAAATTTTCAACAATTCATTTCAAGCCGTGAAATTCAGATAGAAAATTCAAGCTTGGAAATTCAAGTACAAATTCAATACAGGAAAAGCAATCGAGCCGGAACGGAATCCGTTCCACGGTCACGTGACCCAGAGAAGCGGCCGTCTTCGATACCGGCTCCCAGTGAGTCTCGCTACATGGCGGAGGGCAGCGGCTCGGTAAGTGCACCTGCAGTGTGTTACACTAATTATATGTTATCAGATGTTTTAGTCATTTTACTGTGATAAATTAATTTAGTCAAAGTTCAGTTAAAGTGGGGCTAGTGAGCATGAGACACAGACTGATGTTTGTTACACACACGCGCGCGCGCACGAGAGAGAGAGATACACCGTGGTGGCCAAAAGTATTAAGACAATTAAAATCAGCTGCTTTAGTTAATTGATGGAACAAATAAGTGGCAGGCTTATGCTTTCTGAAGGCAGGGTGTCCACCGTATATAAAGTGCCTAAAACTCTCAAATGAATTGTGAACCTCATAAATGTAGTCTGGCAAAAATGGAGAATCTGCTACTAAAGTGCCTTAAAAAAAAAAAAAAGTGATGATTCTGAAATGAGTCACCTTCAAATAAATCTGGCTATTGCAAGTATTTACGTGAACAGTTAAATTATATTCAGTACCACCAAAAGTCGGTAAATTGATAGCACTTGTGATAATTACAGATTTTTATTTTATTTTGTGGAGGAAAAGACACTTGAGAGTTTGTCAGTGTGCTCTGACTGTGTGCAGCTGCAGGAAAACTAGCTTACAGTAGCTGTTGGGTTAAATGTTTACATTAACTTAAAGCCGTCATAAAATTTGGGTTAGGGCTCATAAATAATGGGGGAAAATGGCCTCAGCAAGTAAATAAAAGGAGGGCAGGCTTCTCACTAAAGGGAGAACAAAGACTGAAAGCAGGAAGAGCCACACGTCTGGCAAAGCATCTAGAGAGAGGAAACTCTGCATTGGTCATGTTCATGGGTTTCAGACTTCAGGCAGTTATTGACTGCAAAGAATTTTCATTCAAGTATTAAAGGCAATCCTTAAGTTTAATTATTTTCCCCCATTATTTATGAACCCCCAAAATACGTGTGTGTATGTGAACATGTCTGTAATTCCTGAATGGTTGATGCCACACTTTGCTTGTCATTTCACTGGCATATTGAGTGTTTCATTTCAAATGAAATGTGGTGATGTACAGAGACCAAACGCCAAAACATTACAAAATTTATACTGGGTGTATGTTCAATTAACTTATTCTTCATGATTTTTTCCCCTGCTTTTAAGGCTCTCAACAATCTGCTGATTGGGAGGACAGTAAAAAACCTCTTTCTAACCACTGCAGTGCTGTGTCCCAAGTCTGGGAATCCCCCTCATCAATGGACAATTTTACCACATTAAGAGGCTGTACAGTACATCCAAGGGCTGCATCCCAGTACTTTGGGTGTGACATTTACATTGCTGCATTTCAATCTTATGAATCTTTTGAACAATGAGTAATATTTATGACTGTTTGATCCTGTTCATACTTAAAATGGTATTTACATTTACAATTACTGTAAAAATATTGTAGCTGCTGTTTTATGATCATAATATTCCTGATTAATGCTATTAACTATTGCAAGCCAATGCTCCCATTTATAAATTTGTACTAAATGAGCACAGTGAAATGGTTGCATCTGTTGCAACAGTTTTTAACTAGTTTGTGAATGGACGTGTGTCTACAATAGAGTTGAAAAAGGTTTTGTGGTCAGAAAATGTTTAATGTTCTAGCACCTCTGATCAGTGCTTGAATGAACTATTGCTCCCAAATACTGTATGAATATGCAATATTTTAACTAACCACTGTAGGTCTACATTCTTCCCATATATAATCTGTATATTTCTCATTTCAAGAGGAGATTATATATATATATGGGGTTATATAATACAAAGAAGCACATTACAAATAAATATATACAATTAATTATAGTACTGGAGTAATGTATTACTATTTCTGAATTCAGTATTTACATTATAGTTAATAATCAAGGAACTTGCTTTCCATAGCTTCAGTTATCTGCATAATGATCTCTGCTGACTACTGCGTGAATTGATTTCTCACCACAATGGGTAGGATGCAGCACTTAAGTGAGAATGACTTACTTGCTTTAGCTGATGAAAATACAGCTTCTCTCAAATGTGACACTGAGGTTAAATATTAAAAGTCAGATGGAGATCCTGAGCCATTTCCCTATAGTAAGTTTATATCCATGGAAATCAGCAGTAAGAGGAACCAAAGAGGAACAGTTTGTCTGACAAACAATTAGACAAATTCCTCCTCATGAGATATAACCACTGTTTATCAAATAACCTAGACTAATTTGGTATAAATACATGCTCTGGTGACTAAGCAAAGTGATCGTGCTTTTGGCCTGTAAAATAGTTATTTTGTAATTTCGTTTTAAGTTGGACACCATCTAGATGAGAATACAGCTTCTCTTCCATCTACTGCTGTTAATTTTTATGAGTAGCACCCCCAGAACTGGACATGTCTTTAATATGTTTAAGTAATATCAACCCACATTTACATAAAGTATAGCATATTACAAAAAAGAAAATCTACATAGATCACATAAAATCTTTGATGAACTGACGATTGATAGCCTGACATGCGCATCAAGTGAACAATCATCATGCTCATGAGGCCAGGTGATGCTCTGGAAAACAACCTGTACTGAAAGCAAAAACAAAGATCAGGGACTAAATCAAGTTGTCCTGAGGCATTATATTCACACAAGTTCAACATAATCATATCTAGCTTTATAATAATATATACAGTGGTGAACAAAATTGAAAAAGTCACTGCTTTCATAACATCAAACGTTTAAATAATGACTATACAGAAAAAAACTTATTTTATGCTACTAAATTGCCTAACAGTATTTAGTTTGAAGTCATTTTCTTCTAAACCTGAAGGTTTTGTACAGAGGTGCACACATTGGCTTCAGAGAGTCTACGTCCTGCCACTTATCTGTTCCATCAATTAACTAAAGCAGCTGATTTAATTAACACAACTCTTCAGCCGGACCTGAACTAACTGGTGACGTCACCTGTTCTGTGCACAGAGAGAACGAATACATGGCACATGCTGTCTTAATATTTTTGGCCACCACGGTGTATTTCTCTCTCTCTCTCTCTCTCTCTCTCTCGTGTGTGTAACAAACATCAGTCTGTGTCTCATGCTCACTAGCCCCACTTTAACTAAACGTTGACTAAATTCCTTTATCACAGTAAAATGACTAAAATATCTGATAATATATAATTAGTGTAACACACTGCAGGTGCACTTACCGAGCCGCTACCCTCCGCCATGTAGCGAGACTCACTGGGAGCCGGTATCGAATACGGCCGCTTCCCTGGGTCACGTGACTGTGGAACGGATTCCGTTCTGGCTCGATTGCTTTTCCTGTATTGAATTTGGACTTGAATTTCCTGTACTGAATTTGTATTTGAATTTCATAGCTTGAAATGGATTGTTGAAAATTTCGTGTGACATCCAGAGCACTTAAATTCAAAGATGTTGCTTTTTAAAGTAAAAAAAATTTAATGAATTCAGTAGTGTTTAAATTTCAAAATTAACAATTCAACAGTGATTAAATTTCAAAATTAACAATTCAACAGTGATTAAATTTCAAAACGTGTTTTTCAAAGGCTGATATAATTCAAGTAATTATAATGCTAATTTGCTTCTATACTCCTTCACTTACTTTGATACTTCAATGGACCTCAAACTCCCATAAACAGCTACCAAATGCAAAGTCAACACTTTTATCTCCTTAATTCGTCATAAGTAAAACTACAGGCCATACCTGGCTGTGAAACTGCTCATCAGTCAGTTGTCCAATTACGTTTTAACCTGTTTAGTTTGGAGGGACTAGATTTCTAAATCATTAATAATAATAATAATAATAATTATATATATATATTTTTTATTTATTCATCAAAACTCAGTCTACACAATTTTTTATATCTTTATTGATTTTAAATCCAGCATGACAGTGTACAGAGGTAAGAACACAAAGCTGTGTCACTGTCCAAATACTAATAGACCCAACTGTATGTACTGTACTAAAGGCCCTTTACAATCTAAGAGTTATGAACACATTATTATTATTATTATTATTATTATTATTATTATTATTATTACTACAGTTAACACCAACCATCCCTTACAAACAAACAACTTACTGAGACTCAGAGGTAATCCCTATGCTCTTACACAAGTGTGAGTGTGTGTGTTCTGGATACTGTTTGTAATTATCACAGCATTAAGCAAGAGAAGCAAAATAATAGATACAGTGCAATATGGGGCTCATTCGCCTTAGGCTTCACATTGTGAAACTGTGGTAGTAAATAAGAGACACAGAAACAGTATGACAAGCTATTAGGATTACATTCAGGAAAGTGTCATTACACAATATGCTGTGTGTTATTATAGACTGAGCGTAGTCAAATCTAAAAGGAAAACAATCAGATAAATGTCATGTTTATGACTTCATATGAAAGCCTGTCATGTCTTTCATTCACTGCCACCTCTACATTTCCATTTCCAACTGGCAAATTCACATTCAACAGTTGAAAAAATCCAATAATTCCAAATCTTCTTTATATTCTCTTTATATATATATATATATATATATATATATATATAGATTTTTTTTTAATTTCCCCAAATCTGAGAGGGAGTCTGTGGCTGGCAGACACTGTAGGTAAAATGAAATGTTAGTACAACAGCATCATGTTAGATTTACATCTATGTGAAAAATTATTAGCTCCCTGAATATTTTCTTTCGAGAAGATCAGGCTGCTTCCTGAGGTTTCCAAGCTTTCCTTTTTAATTTAACATTATATGAAGAGTCTCTAAACTACAGTTATAAAAGAACCTTCTAAATACTGACAAATGTTCTTTAAAATTCTTTTTCATCATAATTTACTCATTAATGAACTGCACGTCATGCAGCAAAAATGGCTAAGGGGATGGAATTATTATAGTCCTGCTTTAAGAACAGTTTCATTAACAAATTAATGATTCACCTCTGTAGCTGTAACAGCTGCCATTGCTGCTGCTGCCGCTGATAATGATCATGATGATGATTATGATTCTTCTTCTTCTTCTTCTTCTTCTTCTTATTATTATTATTATTATTATCTATACATTTCCAAAAACGTGATTTTAGTGTCCTGTGTCCTTACTGAACTCCTCCCAGTGTGTGAGCTTTTTCATCCTCGGGGCTCACTGAGTCATAGGTATGTGTTAAAAAGCCTTTCCAGCTACCTTCATCTTCTAGTCCAGCTCTTCTCTAGCTGGCACCTTTCAGCAGCTCTGTGATTCAGAGCTGGACGATGGGGCTCTTTTTGGGTTTAGTTTGTGTCTTCGCTGTTTTTGCTCCTCTGTGTCTTGGAGCTCCTATGCAGCAGGTTGAGCGAAAAGTTGGAACATTGCATCAGAGTGAAAAACACAAGGATGACATGAAACTGGCAGCTGTAAGTTTTTTTTTCTCTCTCATTTTCTTTAATAATGCATTGCTAAATTGTTTACAGCTAAATTATTTAAAACACATTAATAAAATCACTTTTGTGATCATGAATGGTATGCTATATGTAACACTACAAAATATTTGTTGTTAATTTATTGAGACGTGTTCTTGTCTCTTCCTTTACACTAGTACGATTTTAATTGAAAAGATGCTTATTGATCCTACACCTTGGATTGGTAATGAAATATAAAAGAAGGCAACAAAAAGCATAATCGGTAAAGACACGATTGATCAGAAAAAGAAAAATTTACTGATCAGATATGATTTCAAAACTACTTGCCTGATATTGTGTAGGTCCAACTGTACTGCTAAAAAAAAAGCTTTGACTCGTCAAGGCATGGACTCGGCAAGATCTCTGAAGGTGCACTGTGGTATCTGTCACCAAGACGTCAGCAGAGCTTTTGATTACTGTAAGTTGTGAGGTGGAACCTCCATGAATTGGACTTGTTAGTCCAGCACATCCCACAGACACTTTTTCAAAATTATAGAATTTGGAGGTCGAGTCAACACCTTTCTTTGTCTAGTCTTCAAATCATATTTGAAATTTTTACTGTGTGGCACAGAGTATTATTCTGCTAAAAGATGCCCCTGCCAACTGGGAAAATCATTGCCATGAAGAGGTGTACTGTCTGCAACAATGTTTAGGTAGGTGGTACGTGTCAAAGTAACATCCGCATGAATGCCAGAACCCAAAGGCTTCCCACCAGAACGTGCCTTCTTCCCATAGTTCATCCTGGTTCCATCTTTTCCCCGGGTAAACAACGCACATCCACCCAGCTGTCAAAATGACGTAAAGGAAATATGATTTATCACACCAGGCCACTTTCCTCCATTGCGCCATAGTCCATTTCTGATGCTCACATGTCCAATGTAAGCTCCTTTGTTGAGTGGACAGGAGTCAGCATGAGTATTCTGACTAATCAGCAGCTACTCAGAACCATATGCAGCAAGCTGGTAAGCAGTATGTGTTCTGATACTTTTCTATACAGTAGCTTTGATACAGCAGCTTTTCATGGGATTGGACCAAATGAGGTAGCTTTTGTTCCCCACATGTATCAGTAAGACTTGGGTGCTCACAACCCTGTTGCTTGTTTATTGGTTGTATGTTTTGTTTGGACTGAGTCGTTGGGGCAAGACAATTTGGACTTTTTCAAATTCATTCCTGCCCATATTTCCTGCTTTCAGTTTCTATTCAACTTCTTGACAGGTGCCATGATAACGAGACAATCAATGTTTTTCATGTGTCCTGTCAGTGGCTTTAATTTTATGG
This sequence comes from Clarias macrocephalus, assembly GCA_011419295.1. NCBI lineage: Eukaryota > Metazoa > Chordata > Actinopteri > Siluriformes > Clariidae > Clarias > Clarias macrocephalus. The sequence goes on from JAAGKR010003619.1 coordinate 42,765, forward strand.
CTGATCTGTGAATCTACACAACAAAACATGTCCAACTGTTATGGAGAGAAAATAGGAAAGTCATTCGAACTTCCATTGCATTGATTTCTCCTTCCTCTTTCACAGAAATACATCGAACATTTCTACAGTTTTCAAACAGGTCCCCCTGGTCATAGGAAGAGAAGTCATCCCTCATTTTCCTCTAAACTGATTGACATGCAGAGCTTTTTCGGACTGAATCAGACAGGTAGACTGGACACTGAGACACTGGCTGTAATGAAGATGCCCAGGTGTGGTGTTCCTGATATTGAGGAATATGTTTACAACCGAGGCAACAGATGGAAAAAAAACACGATTTCCTACAGGTAATAAACTTCACCCGTATATGTGTTCAGAACGAGTGATTAGCTGTACTGCTGGGGCCTAAATTTCACCTAAATAAAATATGTTTAAACTCCACACATTTCACGTTACCTATGTTTAGGCTAACAATAAGGGTAACTACTTAATGTCATTAGGAAGTTATTTTAGAGTAATACCTGAGACAAATTTATTTCAAATTTTATTTACTATATCTTTTCATAAGATATGTATTAATAGATTTTTGGTTCATCAGAACTTTACATACACTCACTATGTATTTGTTTGAAATGCTTATTCATTGTGAATCAAACTCAGGGCTAGCGTTCCAGAGGCTTCCCACCGTACTTTGCTTGAATGTTTGCCCATTTCTCTTGACAAAACTGGTGTAATACAGACAGCGCTTCTCCAATACTTTCATTTTGTAGTCATTAAGCCATTTTCCTACTAAGAATCATCGTCCTGCTGCAACCATTGTAATTTTTTGCTCATGTCCTTAGATATTGCTTCAGTATTTCTTCATAATCCTGCTTCCTTATGATGCCATCTGTCAAAGAGCATTAATCCTTCTTCTAGCAAAACAGCTAAACTAAGGTCTGAGGTCTCAGTTGAGTTGTCTGGAGTTTCCCAAGGCCACAGATACATTCCCAATTAAATATTAATAATGGCCATTGACCATTGATATTATTTCCTAGAATCTTTCAGACTGTTTAAAGAAGATGTCAACTTGGTGCATGTACTTTTCTGACCACCTGGAATGTTGATATAGTTAATTAAAGCAGAAATAAAGCTTTATCTAATAGATTATTTACAAACGAGTTCCGATATTAACACAGTAGATGCCCTAATTGAAATGACTGGGATTGAACACAGATTGAACACTCTTCATGTCTAAACTGTATATGCCATTTTCTCAGTTTTATATTAAAACTTTTACATTTCTCTTGACATTTCAGCATTGGGAGGTACACCAATGACTTACCTATGAAAACAGTAGACTCCTTGATTGGAGCAGCTCTGGATGTGTGGGCAAAGGCCAGCCCTTTACATTTCTTTAGGTCCTCCTCTCAACAAGCTGACATCATGGTGGAGTTTGGCTCCAAATGTAAGAACACTTGTGGTGATTTCAGCCCTACACAAAGTTTACTGGATAGGATGGACATGAATGCTCTGTTGGCTCTTAGATTCTAATAATGAGACATTGAGAGATAATTAGTTGTACACTCATGTACTATATGTATAACTATACCAGTTCCTTTTTTGGGCATGTCTTTATACAAAACAATCTAAGACCATGGAGACAACTATCCCTTTGATGGACCTAAGGGCACCCTAGCTCATGCTTTCGACCCTGGAGAGGGCATTGGAGGAGATGTTCACTTTGATGAAGATGAACTTTGGACAGCAGATTCCAGAGGTACTTCTTTAGCTTGTCAAATTAAATATACACCACATGAATGACTGCTAGTGGGACAATTTAACCAAATATATTTCTAGAATTGAAGCTCCTGGGAGACAGGAATAGTAATTTCTGTCATTTCTAAAACAAGGTTATACATCCTCTTTATAAAATAAAAAAAAAAAAACTGTTAAGTAATACTGCCAGCTAGCATCAATTTTTAGCTACTTTCAGCTCAAGTTCTTGTTGAACATTTCACCTTTGAACATTTGAACATTGAACATTTCACCTTTTCTTTCTAATAATCCCACAAGGTTTCTAAATGTTTAAGCACTGTTGCAGAAGAGTAGTACACAGATTTGGTCCTTAGCACCTTATAGTTATCATCCTCGAAAGCCTCATAGGAAAATGAAAACTTTAAAAGTGTTTGTTTTTCTCTGTGGTGAGAATGACGGGTGATTTCACATAGGATTTCTGTCTCCCACTCCAGGATTTAACCTGTATTTGGTTGCAGCACATGAGTTTGGACACGCCTTAGGTTTGAAACATTCTCAAAATCCACAGTCCCTCATGTATCCCACATACAGAAACCGTCAACCACAAAACATGCTTTCCAGTGAAGATATTATGAACATCAACGCCCTGTATGGTATAAATTCACTTACTTTTTCTATCCATGTTGTCCACAGAATTAGATTGAATTGTATTGAAATTGCGCTCATTTAACATCACTGACATTTTCTTGCTTTTCAATTAAACATAAAATCATATATAATGTTCTGATGTTCCACAGGGCCAAGCGTTGCAGCGCCATATTACCCAAGGCTGAATTGGAATTATCCGTTCAAATCTTGGCTCTCTGGTTTTTACTATTCAAGGGCAATTAAGGACAAATGTGATCCCAACCTGTCTTTTGACTCTGTTACTAATTTAGGGGCAGCAACTTTATTTTTCAAAGATCGGTAAGTCACTCGCAAACATTTATAGGATATTTATAGAATAATAAAAATTCCTGTCTACTGACGGTGTTTTTTTCATGCTGTTAGGGAGCTTTATTGACATGTTTGGTTCCACTTGTTGTTTTAGACAAAAGTCGCTACAAACTACAAAAAGAAATTCAATACAGTTTTATTCTGACTGGTCATATTATGATAAAGCGTTTCATCCTGAATGATCCCCATACACTGAATGTGTGAAGTATAATATTGATGTCAATAATATGCTGGGACCTTAACACCTATGGGAGACTAATTAGACAGGGTTGTCCGCCACTGTCATCTAAACATCAACTGGTGGAATGTCTTTTGGAAGAATTATGCTAATCTCTCAGTAACTTGAAATATCTTTGCAGATGTACCCAAAGCTGTTTTTGCAGCCGAATGTACCTTTTTCTATTAATTCATCACCTGCCTGTACATATAATCTGTAGATCTTGTTGGCATTTGATACGGTCATGATTTTGCATGTAGAGGTAATCAATGTTCATTACAGTACCAGATGAACCATACCACACTGTTTATTTTTCCTAACATTAATGCTATCCTTGTTTATCTGTGAAGGTATTTATGGATCAAGAAGAAGAAAAATGACATAATGGAGGGTCCCATTAAAAGCTTCTTTCCAAAAATCAATTCAACCATTGATGCTGCCTACTGGCTTCCACAACACTCCACTACCTTCCTTTTTAGCGGTATTGACCCTTACTGAAACAGTTCAAGACAATTACTGTATGTACCTGGTGCCATGCTAATAGTCTCCAATTTATTAATCTCCCTACAGGTTCCAGCTACTGGACAGGGAAGAGCTCTTGGAAGAAGAGCTGGCATCATCAGAAAATCACCAGATTTGGTTTCCCAGCCTCAGTCAACCACATTGATGCGGTGGTTCACATTCCCAACACTGACCACACCTTATTCTTTACTCAGGATCACTACTGGAGGTATGTGATACATAAATCAAATTCCTTGTGTGTCAACATACTTGGCAAAATAAACCCGAATCTAATTCTGATGTAGACAAGTCATATTATTATATCTACATTATGTTTATTCAAAGGATTTGTTTCTTTAGATATAATGAGAATCGGAAAGTCTTGGAAAAATCAAACCCACACATCATCTCAGATGATTTCCCAGGCATTAAATCTCCCATCAGTGCAGCTGTTTATAAGCATGGTGGGTAAACAACACGACTAGGTCTTTGTCCTATTTTAAACTAGTTCAGTGTCATACATTGCTAAATATTAGGCATTCCTTTAATATTCATATTATGTTCATATTCTTTAAAATATTTATATCTTCCTTTCCAGGTTTCCTTCACTTCTTTGTTGGAGCAGAGGTGTACAAATATGATGTCAATTTGAGGGAGGTTATTAGAATTAAAAAAGCTAATTCTTGGCTGGAATGTTAACAGAGAATTTAAATTATATTATTATAGGCTCACACAACCTATTTTGCAGGAAATCATATAAAGTTTGTAATCTATTTTGCATATAGTGTATTAAAGTACTTTTTCACAGGGCATGAGAAACAGGTGTGTGTGTGTGAGGGGGGGGAGGGGTGTTGACGTTATATGAACGCTAAATACATTGTAGAATACCTCTGCTGCGAATTAGACAGTGTGTTATTTGTTCAGTATCGGTACATTTAGCATCTACTTTAGACGTGTTTGTCTGTTATATTAGTTTTCAAAAACTTATACTGTAGAATTTGCTTAATATTTAAAATGTAAAAGGAGTAACTGATTCCATACATAACAGACTGTTTAAAATGTATTATTATTGTGCAGATCAAATTTAATGGTAATATTTGGTCAGACTATACGAACAGTTTGATTTTATGTATAACTGGAACTAGTGGTGGACAAAGTACACAAATTCTGTACTTAATGAATGTAAAGATAAGTAAAATATTACTTCGTTTAATGTATGTAGAAGGCTTCTATTTACATTTCCACTTAAGCAAAAGTATAAAATTACTTGCCTTCAAATGTACTAATAATAAAAGTACAAAGATTTATTATGGTTCTAACATTTGGTATTTTTGATTAGACACTCCTTGCTTAATCTACTCATTTTAGGTGAGAAGTCACTCTCAGATCTGTAAATACAGGGTCATTAAAGTAGTCCAACACTTGTCAATTAAGGAATGTCATACTTGCAATCATGTTGTTGTACTGAATATCAGCATGGCTGTGATGCAGCCATAAATATAATTGTACAAACTCGTGTGTGATGCACTTTTCAACAGATTATGAACCATGATTCATAATTATGACTGGCAAAGCTGGTAACCAACAGTTAGTGTAATTAACAGAGATGAAAGTGGTTTTCTTATCAGTACTATTTAGCGCAAAGGTGAAAAAAATCAACCATGGAGGTGAGGTAGTGCACAGTCATGTACATCTAGTATAAAGAAGTTTCTCTTTATATTTCTATTTATTCTGCGTTAGGGCATCAGGTAATTTCAGGGGTTCCAGTTTTTGAGATTCAGGCTTGTGGTAGAAGCTAGTTAGGTGTGTAGTTCATTGGATCAACTTAGTACACAATTACTAAGGAGCCAGAGTCATTCCAATGACATAACACTATCAGATGTGTTTTCAGATGTGTTTTGTAGGTAATTTGAGAGACCTGAACATTCGTCATGCAGCTATACAATCACCCAATAAGGTAGAAGCAGCTCAGTGCATAAACTCTTACTGTTACAATTCAAGATCTCTTGGTAGGGTCAGACAGGCAGATCTTAAGTATTCATGTTCACATGCCTGAATCATGTGGAATGACTGGTGCAAATCTCTCATTTCATCTCAACCCAAAGATGTTCTACTAGATTCGGTTCTGGTAACTGAGGAGGCCAACGAAGTACACTGAAGTTAATTACATTCATGGACCAGTTTCAGAAACCTTGCGATTTGACATAGCACATTACAGCACTGGAAGTAGCCAAGTAAGATGGGTAAATGTGGGCTGTAATTTGTCAAATACCTGACATGCCATGTATTGCTGTTGTAGCTTATCAATATATAGACATTTGCCCATCTCAGTTGCAAAAACAAAAATAATTGAACTTAAATCAGTCTGGTCATTTACAACCGATCTCGCCCTCATCCCCAATGCATTTCTGCCCACAGAACATATGTTCAGCTTAAGTTTTTGTTTGTTTGTTTTTCACATCATTTGTGTCAACTCTACAGACTGTTGTGTTAATCACATTAGATTAACATTTTGAAAAACTCAAACCACTCCTTTCAATAGCATTGCCATGGTCCAGTCAATGAAATCACATTTTCTTATTCTGATGTTAATGATATGAACAGTAACTGAAGCTTATAAAAAAAAAACAACAAATAAAAAAAAGATAGATTTTCCTTAATTAGAAATTCTATTTAGTTTTTAAACTTCTCCAGAGAAGTTTCAAGATAACTTTAAAAAATATTCATAAAAGTCCTTAACAAAAGTACCCTTTGCATTTAAACTGCTATACAACGTTGCAAAACTGCCAGTAAAATGTAGTACTGAATATAAATAATTTATCTTAAATGTACTATATTTAAGTGAACATTGAGCAGTGTGCAAGTGTGGCTATACAATAACTAATCTTTTTTTTTAATAATAACTTTCCCTGGGACAGTAAGTATTACACATGTACAACAATTATACATAACCATAATAAGAAGCATTAGAAATGGAAGTGTCCTTTCTTGTGACTTCCTTCCTTGTTGCCTCTTCAGCATTTATTCTGAATTTTTTGCCCATTGCACTCATTCGTCATAATGCAACGATGACAGGAACTTGTCCACATCTAGGTCATGTGGGAAGGAATCAAGAAGCTTCTTCTGTTTCTACAAGATAAAGGAAAATGGCAGATATCTTCTGGACAAATATTTCTTCAAAACAGATTATTCTAACATCCACTCTTACAGGACAGGAAGTATCTTTTCATTTCGGGACCCATGGGTCAAATTTTTTTCCAGTGAACATTTAACTCCACTCACCTTAGCCTTCTTCTTACTGCCTGATGAACTTGTGAGGTGTAAATCTTTCTTCACTGTAGGGCTAAGGTCAGTGTGCCTGCGCTTCTTTCCTTTGGAAGCACTCAATTTGGCAGCACCAGCCTCCTCCTGGCGCAAGCTGTTTTTTAAAGGCCCTCCTGTCCTGGCAGCACGCGACAGGATCATTAATGTATGGGCGGCCATGTTGATGCTGTTCTCGCTCCCTGCCTCGCTGGCTGGGCTGCAGGTGGGAAGGTCAGGTGTAGCAGGAGGAGCCAGGTGTCTGGGTGTGCCCTCTCCTTCGTGCCCGTGCCTTTGCCTTGAGGGTGTTCTCAAACTGTCCAGCAAATCATCCTGGAGATGCCCAGGTACTGGGGTTTTTGGAAGAAGTAGGTCTGAGGAGCCTCTCTTTTTGGGTGGTGTGGAGACAGGATTCTGACTCTGGATGTCTTGTAGCATCTCCACTGCCTGCTTGGTAAGTGGACTTGTTTTGCATGTCGTTTTCCCCAAACCACCCTGAGACACTGGAGTAGGAGATCTTAGTGTATACACTATTGGGGCAGCTGCTTGCCAACCACCTTCGACTTCATTCTCCTTGTTTGCAGTGATGTTAGGCGAGTCCTGTGTGACGCTGCTCTCAGAGGGTCCCTCTGCTGTTTTAACAGGTCTTTGTTCACATTTTTCCTCGTGTGAAGTGTCTTTTGTGAAGCTGGTAGACATGGGCTTGAAGCTCTGCGAGGAAGACTTGAAACTGTGCTCAGGGTTTGACAATGCTGCCGAGTCAACATTTTTGGGCTCTAATCTACTAGACAGACTTTGCTGAACAGCACTATTTAAGGATATGCTGGAACTGACAGTCTGTTCAGACCCTGTTTCTGTTCGAGTGCTTTTTGAAGCCTCTATTATCTGTTGATTTGTAAAAGCCCTTTCGGGTTCCTTTGTTCCTGTAATTGGCTCTGATAATCGTATGGTCTCAACCCTTCTCTTGGCATTAGTGTTGCCTAAAATGCAAGAGTGGGTTTGCTCCGTCCTTGTGGATTCTTCCATAACAGGGGAAGGTGAAGCCAAATTTGTACTTTTCTGGCTAGTGTTCTCATCAAAGCAAAGTATTCTTCTGTGACTTGAGCTGATGCTGGTTGTGAAGTTTGACTGCTCTAAACTTGGGGAACTGTTTAAGACTTGATTAGAACCGCTAACTGGTGTTCCAGTTTTGCCTGGAAAATAAACACATTTTAGATAAAAAAAATAATGAGAGGAAAAACATGTAAATAAAAATTTTATTACTATGTTAAGTTTCTTTCGTATTCCGCAAACCTTACCCGATTCCACATTATCCTTAGGCACTAATTTAGGTTTTGACAGAACCTTTGCTGACTGGTTCACCAATTTCGGACCTGGCAACGCCAACACCTGTAAAGAATGTTAAATTACATTTTTTTAAATCTACAGTTTTCCAAAGAATACACTCAAGCTTGATCTTCCACCAAAAAACTGATTTCTATCAGCACAATATACCTGACTGGGTACCACTGTGAGTTGTCCTGTACTGTTCGGTCCTAAAACAGACACTGGGACTGCCACATTCTGTATCACGGGCTGAACCGGTGAGGAAATGATGATGGCTGATGCTAGAAATATACACAGCACTGATAAAGCCACGAAAACATTGGCAATGCTGAATATGAATATGAAATGAACATCTGATTAAAAATGCAATCAACTAATGCAGCTGTCTATGGTCCTTTTACTTACCCGGCGAGAACGGTTGAGCTGCAGTTGGTGCAATAGAAACCACAGTCCGAGAACGTGGTGGTGTAGCCATAACATGTGAGGGCGAACATACTGCTCCTTCACCTGCACCACCTGGAAGCAGCATCATACTGGAACGCTGGTCAAATCCTGAATTTCGATCGGTCACAACAAAATAGCTGTTTGGTCCTCCAAATGTTGGGTTAGACAACAGCTGGATGAAACCAGTCTCTGGTGCTATGGACCGTGCCTCTGCAGGTGGCAAATTGTTCTGCAAACTTATGACTGGGTCTCCAGCAGCCTCAGATCCCTGCAAACAGCTCACTGCCTGCTCAGTCTCCTCTGGGGTGATGGAAGAGCCAGGAGTAGAGGGTGGTACCTTGGTCAGAGATTTGACTGGGGAGGACAGGAAGATTGTGGGGATAGGCTCACTGCTGATGCTAGAGACGGCTTGGTTTAAAGCAGAGTCACTGCCCTGTTGCTCCTGCTCATCACTAATGATGATCTTAAGTGCAACTATCTTATTAGGATCAGATTCAATGGTTTGAGACTGGGTGGGATTAATACCAGAGGAGGCAGAGAAGGTGGGGGTGGTGGCGGAGGCTGTAGATACAACTGAAGCTAATGGCTCGAAGGAATTTGATGCTGGGCTGCTGTTCCTGGTTGTATTGGGGCTTGAACCCATCTCCTGTATTACAGTGTTGAGTAACGGAACCTTATTTGCTGCTTGTTGATGACTCAACGTTTGATTCAACGTTGAGGTTTCATTTGTGCTGTAGCACGAAAGCTCCCTTTGATCTGAAACCTCAGGAGCGCTTGCAACTAGTTGTGTTTTTCCACCTTTCTCTGCTCCACATGTATTCCCTGATGTGTCTATTCCCACTTTGGGCGTGGCTTCTGCTTGCTCAGTGGAAACAGAAGCTATTTCACTATTTGATTGAGTCTGAGAGATTTCCTGATGGACTTGCTGTGTCATCCCTTCGGTACTGCATTCCAAGGAAATTTCGAACGCTGAATCATCCACCTCCATGCTTGCTCCCTCTTCAGATAAAGATGAGCTTGATACGTATGGATTAGATGTTGATACAGAACGTCCTTTGTTTTTCAGCTGCCCTTCTAAGGTAGAGCTCATGCCTCTGGCCTGCTTCTTGTTGACTGGGACTCTGCTTCTGCTGGTGCCTTTTTTGTTTTGTGCGGTTCCTGGTGAAGTTGCTGATTTTTTAGTAACTGCACATGACGGAGATGGTGCTGGAACCTGCTTACCTGTGTTTAAAGGAATAGCGGTCTTTCTTTTACTTTTTGCCTCTTTTATGTTTCTACTTCTTAGTATTCTCGTGGCAGTTTCTCCTCCTGATGTGGAATCTTCCACTCCAGTCCCTTATGGGATTTAAACATGGGATCACATAAATACATAAAAAAATAATAAATAAATAAATTAATAATAATAATAAACACACAATTATCTTTTGTTAAAAAAAAGGAATAACAATAACAAATAACTTTGTAGTCAAAGAGATTCAGTGCTATGAATAAAACACACCCTGCCTGGATATGTAAAAATATATGTAAAAACAAAAGTAATCTTTGCAGAAGGGTCAAATAAGAGTTTTTAAATTGGAATTGGTTTAAGAATTGTCCAACACATCTATAATCTTCCCAAAATTCATCACATGGACCGTTAGTCAGAATGAACTGAAGCCCGTGGGACAGTTATACTAGAGCTTACATAATGTGAACGTACCCGTGTCTGTAGCACTATCCACATGAGCAGGCTCATCGCTCTCCTGAGTACTGTTATTTCTATCTGCAATATCACCACCATCAGAAGTTTTATTTTTCCCTGCAAGCCATTAAACAGTTACTTGTTAGTGAGCAGTGCGTACAAGATACATACAAAATGCATAATACATCGTATATAAATCGTCAACTCCTAGTTGCAGCTAGCAGAAACCAAATGAAAGTTTTAAACACCCAGATAAGTGCTCTGTGGGTGCATGAACTTAAAAAGAAAATATATACAAACAGTAATTTAATCAAATGAATGCAGCACGATCTATAATTATGATATAATGGAATCAATGTTTGTTTTTTTATGTACAGCATAGATGTAGGAACATGAGCATATTGTCAATATAATGCACTCATTTTAGTATACCTCTATATACACATATACAAATACACCAGCTCATTTTTACAGTTAAAGAGGCCAACCATATGGCAGGGGCACAATGCATAAAATCATGCAGATCGTAAAGTGTCTCCAGGCCTAAGGTCTTTCCATACTCTTCTGAGTAAACTCTGAAGGTGAAATACTCAGACCTGCCCGTTTCGTACCAATAACTATACAATGGTTGAGGTCACAGAGATCACATTTTTCTTTCATTAATGTAAATATTAACCTAAGCTCTTAACCATAATTTGATGCACTGTGCTTCTGCCAGGGGATTGGCTGATTGGACAACTATATAAATGCTCTATAAAACAGAACAATGAGTTTATACAGCATACATATGCCACACATGCATTAGGGTCTAGAAATGGCATGTCTGCTCAAATTAACATGATAAATCTTACCATAATCAAAGAGGTCAAAGAGAGCCTGAAAGGCAGGATCTGACTCTGTCTGTTCTAAGATATCCTGGATGGCATCATCAGTCATATGAATCTCACCCTAAACATAACCCAGAAATCATTAGCCGCAAATTTTACTTCTATAATATTTTTCATGAACAAAGGACATGTTTGTCTCTTACTACATGAAGACAAAATAAATACATTCACATGATATTAATACATACCCCAACCTGCACTACATACCCCAATGTTCCCTTTGGAGCCTCTATAGTTCAAATCCCATCCCTCAAGAAAAAACAAAATCATGCATCTCAAGTCTTCTCTGTCCAGTGATGGAACATACACCCACTGATTGTCTGTAAATGGAGACTGAAGCCCTACCTCTTCATCAAGTACAGTACTACATTTAAATTGCTATTTTTTACAGTATCCGGTTTGTCCTAGCAAGATATTTTTTTAAGGATTATGAAGCGCTTCTGCAAGTCAGTCTGGATAAAGGTATTCACTGAATGCTGGAAATATCTGTTAAAATGATTAAATGAATCCCTCACCTGTAGGCCCAGTATTTCATCTATGGATTGTTCTTGCTCCACTGTGCTGCACACAGCCTTTGATGACTGCGGGCTGTTATCGCTGTTTACAGATATGACAAAGTATCATTACTAACATACATTAGCGATGTGACATCTAAATATCCATAACAGGAAAATGTTGTAAAATATGTCTGTAAAAATTCATTACCTGGCTAGGATTTTGTTGATATTTTCTGCAAGTTTTTCTTGTAAAGATCTGTCATTCAGAATCTTTTCTCGGGCATTCTCAATCACCATTTGCTGCAAAGAAAAAAAAAAGCATACCACTAACAATAAAAATCTTACTGTTATTGTTTTGTCTGTATTACTTCCTAATATTACAAAGTAAACCTTTAAAGCAGCAATGTGGGAGGTGTGGAAAGCGTTTTCTCTAAACTTACAGACAAATTCTCCGTCACAGCCTCCTGGCTCTGTGATTCCACAGTGAGCATGCTAGTCACCGTAATGCCTCTGCTGATTCCAAGCTGACCTGCTCTTCGCCTTGGAGAGTCACTGGAATAACACAGAAGATGCCTTGATGTCATGGTTAATTTCAGCACCAAGCTGACTGGAATCAGCTGACTTGTTGTGACTTTGATTTGCATAAAGTAAAGTTAAGAGTAAAGTCCCCATAATCTTTGTCTTACCATTTCCTGCGAGCTGGAGATAATGGTCCTGGGTTGAATCTATGGTCAGGTACCATAATTTGCAAAGGTGTTTCTTCTGTGCAGAAAGAACACAATTTACATATTATCATTTTAAAAACTTCTGGAACATAACTGTACACAAACATTTTTAAATAATTAATTTAATATTCAGGTCTCACCTGACTGAGATAGGCTGATGGTAGAGGGTCTAGTGTGGGATGTGTAGCACATAGGGGTGGAGTGTCCCAAGATGCCCTGGGGAACCGCAACAGGCCTGGCGACACAGTTCCCTGGAGTAGAAACAGTCACTCCCGCAGTGGCAGGAGCCGGAGACAACGCCCTCTGACGAAGCATACTCTGAATGCTGTTCTGGGTGCGGACTGTTCACAATACAAGGACCAATAAAAATGATAAAAAATAAAAAATAAAAACACTTCCTATGAAAAAAAATGCATTGTAAAGTTATTTTTTAGCAACTGAGCATGATTCCTATGCACATCACTATTGAATTTAGGGCTGAAACGATTCCTCGAGTAAATCGAGTAATTCGATTACAAAAAATGATCGAGGCAAAATCTTCTTCTTAAGCTTGCGTTATGTTTTTGCACAATTATTTGTTGACAGCACGCTTTGGACACAGCGCGCTTCTGGGTGCAAGCCGCCAGTAAACACCAACAAAGAAGAAGCGCTTACGTCACCCACAAAACGGAAGGAGACGCAAACAGTTAGCTGTGGGCGAGCTGCAAAATTGAAGGGAGCGATAAAAATATCTGCGAGCCAAGAAAAGAAAAAAGCAGAAATTGTCAGTAAAGGCTTATGTTATGCCTGAGATGTAGATTTTGAAACTTTTATTTGCACAACTTAGTGTTTTTGTGTAATTATTTATTTTAATGTGTGGCTTAGTTTTTTTAATCCTTAAAGTCATTTGAAAAACTTTTTTTTTTTTTTGCATCCGAGAAAAGGCTTTAAAATAAGAATGTATGGTGCTGTAATGCACTTAATTAATCTCAGTCAACTTTAATACCCCTATCTCACCTACACGGTTTCATGCGGTGACCGGAAGTACAGTTCTTCATGATTCACCGCGAGTTTTGGCGCTGCTATTACGTTTCCATCTTTCTGCACAAAAAATTTTATATGTTTAAGCCGCCTTAAAAACATGTTTAAACGTGTTTAATTTTTTTGGCGGACCTTGCAGAACTTTGCGGAACGTCGACGGGCAGTTGCAGTGGCTCACGGTGCCTAACACCGCGTCTCACTGCGAGTCATACCGCATAGGTGAGACAGGGGTACAAGTCATTCCTTGTATTGTGAATAAGAACATTGTTTATTTTTGATAAAATGCTGTATGCATTTAAAAAATAAAAGTAGATTTTTTCTAAAAAGAAAACCAATTAATCTTTGTTTCTCTTATATATTTTACATAGCTGTTTAATTAAGCAAAAGTGCATTTTATCCGATTACTCGATAAATCAATTACATTTTTGGTAGAATACTCGATTACTAAAATATTCGATAGCTACAGCCCTAATTGAATTACTGATCACAACTCACTTTTAGTTGAAGGAAGAATCAAATAAACATCATGTAAATAATCTTTAAGTGTGTACCAGATTTAGTATAGAATTCTGAGTTGACACTTTTTATCAACATGTAGGTCTAGGTCCTATATTCCACAATGCTGTTTAACTACCTGCTGATAGTAGAGCCAGTCTGATTTATCACATCCTCTACTATAAACTCTGTTTAAAGAGATAACCTTTTAAAGCTATAACGTTCACATTAATACTTCCATCTAAAACCAGTGTGCCAACTCCCAGACTGGTAACTCCCCAAGCCAGATCAAATGTTAGTTTGCTTTCTCCACTTTTGGGGATTTTTCTATAATATTGAATGCTGCTGAGGAAAAAGAAATATGGTTTAACAACAAACCCTGACCTTTATCCTTCATGTGTGAAATCAATGTATCCTTGCACTACAAGCCCAGACAACATTAACTGCTTATAGATATAACAAAAATGCTTTTAAATTACTTTACACATCACAAATATTTCAATATAAAAACAGTTTCACAGTGGACCTTTATTTCAAAGCTTAAATAAATAGTGTGTTGGATGTTTGACTAGTTTTTAGTTTACCTTACCAATTTAGTTTATCAGATTATGTTGTTTATCAGTTTATGTTGGTCAGACTGCTATAAATGCATAAAACTAAAATATACCTTATACTGAGCGATCAGTTTAGCTGTTTTCTATTTCCAAGCAAACAAAATACTTTGGTGAAATTATCAGTACTAGGCAATTTTGTTCTCTAGTGCAGTGGTTTTCAAAATGTGCTCTATGAAGCATGGCCAGGGGGTCCAAAGTTTTTATTTTTTTTCAGTGGAATAAATCATTCCCAGATTATAAAATCTATTATATTTAGAGATTCAAGCACTAACCAAGTCAACATAATTCTAATGTGTTCAGGAATAAAATGATACACAGTATGACACCAAAAATTATTAAAATATTAATTAATGCTTTTCAAATGCAGCAATACTGAGGGGATCAATGGGATTTATTTTACAGTTAAAAAGGTGTATGGCAATATCTGAAAACAGTTGCTATAAAGAGGTATTTGTAAGTGTCTTATAACTTTTTAGAATAGACACAGGTTCAACTTACGCCGCTGGATTTGTTGAACAGCGGGAGAGTTTTGCATAGATCTGTGAAAATAAAGTTTTTGTTTTGTTAAAAAACTAACTCCAAATATCCATATTAATACAAAACACAAGAGCTTTTGACTCACTTGATTTGGTTGAGGGTGAAGTCCAGCCTTTTCCATAATGAGGTCATTACAGCTGGTATTTGATTCTCTTGACATGTTTCTGTAAAAGAAATACATGTAAGCTAATGACAGAACAACTGATTACGTCCAAGATGAACTTATATATGAGCCGCTACCTTTTGCTTTCGCAGCAACATACTCATTTAGTATTGTGGTCAGGTTTTTTCCAAAAAGGGACTGTAAAAACAAGATAATTCATATTAGACATCAATCAGCTCTTTGTGCGTTAATCATACTGGGTCACTCCATGGATATTGCGACCATTTGTGACATTTCAAGCAGGGCATTGTGAGGTCACACTTGTACTTTTCTGTAGATTGCATGTAGACCATCATAAAAGCAAAAACAACAGATATGGTCTTAATTTAAGTAGTGATGCACTATGTAGGTGGTGACAAGAAAAAAACACTAAGCATCCATTTTGCAACACTTGCAACACACCTGCACAGCAGTGACTGGAGAGGCGCTGACCTTGAACAGAAAGCACTGACTGATTGAAAGCACTGACCAACAGTGTGGCCAACAGAAGTTTTAATGTAATTTTTAATTCATCCTTGCGCATATAATAGCTCATAACTAATGTTTGGGTGCAGATGTAGATCTTTTGCCCTATATGCATATATGTCTGATTGGATTGTGAGCATAAGCATATGGTTGTTCTTCAAAATACATGTTGAATTTTACCCTCATGTCACAGTTTGGCTGCAGTTTTCCTGGAGTGACCCTACTGCATTTAAGTAAAATGTTGAATGACGATGTTTTTTTTATATCACATGATTGAGTTGGTCAATGTAGATGGTGTTCATAGCATTATATAAACATAAACAGGTTAAATAGGGGGTTTAAAAAGTTGCCTTACAAACACGCAGGCAGGAATAACTCCATCCTCAGAGCTGTGTTCAGCATACTCTCTCAGGTTAGGGCTCTCCAGGATAAACGCCCGACTTGTAGCACTCAGTCCTTCCTGCTGCAGATATCCTACACACACCAACAACAACAGCTGTGCTTTCACCAGGAAGATAACTCATAATGCACACTTTCTAGCCGTCCAGCACGGTGGACAGACATAAACTAGTAGTAAAATGTGTATTCTTATCATTAAGATTGTTGTTATTGATTCTCTCATGTGTTCAGAGCTCGCAGCTGCTGTGTGCTAGTCTGTAACCTTAACAACGCAGTGCAGAAATGTCTGAACTTACCCAGCACAAGTCTCGCGACATCAGACGGAAGCAGCATGTTTAGATCTTAGGGAAAAGAAATTAAATTGGATACGAATGCTTTGTAAACGCATCTATTACAAAACATCATTATGCTTAATAGAAATATCGCTGCCGGTTTGGGTCAAACGTTCCATAAAGCGAAAAGGCGCGGAGAAGCTCGAGTCACCCGGATGTGCTTCAGCACCAGACGTGCTGGGATTTGTAGTTTTCCGGCATCGCCCAAGAGTGTTCGGATTTCCTTTTTTTCTAACCAGTTTTTAATTAGGTTTTCCTTGAAGATCTTTTGTATGGAGTATTAAGACTAGTTTTTGTCTGTTTCTGTTTACTAGTTTTTGTCTGTTCCAAGATTATATATTCCAACAAAAATGTCAAAAACAAAAACTTCCCCTTTTCACTTTGTCGCAAGGGGACCCTTTATTTGTTTATTTATTCATTTACTATATTCAATTCAATTCAATTAAATTTGTATAGCGCTTTTAACAATTGACATTATTGCAAAGTAGCTTTACACAATCAAAATAATTATTTAAGTTTGTAAGAGATGTGAACGTGTATGAATCAAATTGATAGGACCCTTTAGTCTCTGATGAGCAAGCCGAGGCCGATGGCGACAGTGGCAAGGAAAAACTCCCTGAGATGGCAGTAGGAAGAAACCTTGAGAGGAACCAGACTCAACAGGGAACCCATCCTCACTTGGGTAAAACGTATACATACTGTGTGAGATTGGAAGTTCAGTGTAACAGGAAATGTATACCTCTGTATACAGATGTAGGAGACCTATACCGCTTCCACCTCACTGGGGGCCTCGATCATATCCCAGGAGTCTTAGGGTACAAGGAGGGTTATACCCATGACATGATGCCTATCACAGTGTGTGTGTGTGTGTGTGTGTGTGTTTGGGGACGCCAATTAACTTAAGTCTGTGGAAGGAAACCCACCAAGCATGGGGAGAACATCCTCCACACACACAGACCTGGGGAGGGAACTGAACCTTAAGTATATTTCTGAAATAATTTTTTGGGGGTATGAGCTAAATTGACATTTGTGCTTAATAAGCATATTGAGTATACATGTGCAAACCAGGTGCTTATTTACAAATGCGTGTGTGGGTGTTAGAGCTAACAGTGGGTGGGGGGACAGTGGTGGTGAAGTGGATGTCACTGAGGGGCCCAATTTGGAAATTGTGTCCTCCTGTCCTTAATCTCTAATTAATAATTGCTGGCCTGTTCTCTAGTTTCATAGTAGGAGTTTTCCAGTCTGTCTTTAAGCTTTTAATCATTATCTATGCAGACTAGTTTTTGTATGGTTTGGATGACTTTCAGAGCCTCTGCAATGCTGCCTGCGATATTAGAAATTGGCAATAAATAAATAAATAAATAAATAAATACTCTTCAATGGAAAGGTTTGTGATTCCAACTTTCAGGGTTATCACGTCAGGAAGGAGAGAAGAAACTTAGCTGTAAAGCTAAAATAGAGAGTAGCATCAGGAAGGCTATGGATTTCTTCTTCTTTAAGGATGATAGATGAGAATGACTGCTGATTCTTCTAATACACTGGATTGATAAAGATGCTCCAAAACTGCTCCAAAATACCTTTCACATAAGACAAAGGGTTTAGTTGTGTGTCCCACCCCCTGCTCTGAAATATTTTGAAGACTCCTGTTCAGTAGCATGCATTCTTACAGAGCAAAACCTTTTACATAGGCTCAGTTCTCTGCCTTATTGTCTTTGTTCAATTCACTTCATTTCTCTGAAATATCTGAGAAATCACTTTCAATCTGGATCCTAACTCTAGATTCATGCAGGTTTAACTCATCTACATAGGACATTGCTTCAAGATGATCCATACTGTACAGTGAACAAACTCTGTTCTCTCAAATCTGTTAAGGAGATTTTTCAATGCTGCCATTCACAGACCTATGCTTTGACAAAATCATAAAATTAGATGATTGGACAATGTCTAATTTTCCTTTCTGTGAGCTTGTGAGTATGTAATAAGCTTATGTTGTGAGATGTTATTTCAGTTCAGAATTTCAGTTCAGTTTAATTGTACTTGTACAGCAGTTGTTAACAATTGTTATTGGTGCAAAGCAGCTTTACACAATCAAAAGAAAACTATGGAAATTTGTATGAAATGTGAAAAATATGTATGAATCAAAATGATCATATAATCCTTGATGAGCAAGCCAACGGTGACAGGGACAAGCACAAGGAAAAACTCCCTGAGATGGCAATTGGAAGAAACATTGAGAGGAACCAGACTCAACAGGGAACCCATCTTCATTTGGGCTATTTATGAATTGGGAATATTGTGGATACTTTTATTATATAATTGCAGGTTTAGAATATTTTATGTCTGCTTTTTTTAGGATTGTCATTCATAAAACAAAATCATCCTTTTTCCACTAATGCATGTCATAACTCTCTGCTTATATCATTATGTTGTACACAAAAGTGCATGCAGGCGTCTCCACCTGCGCTGTTGTTCTGTTCTGTCTACCCCAGATGCTACTCTTCACCTTGCACATGTTTTGCACATATTCTGTTATGGTAATTCTGATGCAGTCTTTATGCACCTAGGATCTTTGCATGTTATTACATTACATTATTTTTGCACATTATTCCTTTTATCTCTTTGCACCACATTAACTGATATTACATATTGAATATCATTATTAAATGTTGTCCTTTTTGTCCCCAATTTTCAAATTTTACAAGGTGAGCATTAAGACCTTCCCTGATTATGTACAATTTATATATAAAAATCCAAGTATGTGACATAACATTGATGAGTTAATAGTATTAGGCACCATATTATTTGTAATACAAATGTTATATGTTTACAATGTCTGCATTATGTACAGAATTATTTACCATTTTTGAACATAAATTAAAACATTAATAAATAATGTTTAAAACACTACACACATTATTCTGTAGTGTTTATTTATTAAACACTACAGAATAATATTTGTGTCTGTAAAGAAAGCATCATATTATGTGACAGACCTCATATATATACTCATCATATACAGTATACCACTTTGTCCTGTATTTTCAAGCAGTTGTCACAAAATATTGACTTATTTATTTTTTGGATTTTTCCCCAATTTTCTCCCTAATTTAGTTGTGTACAATTCAAGCACTTTACCACTTGTTTTCAAAAGCTTTATTATGCCTTTTTTGTATGTTCCCAGCTATTAGATTTTACTGTGTGTGCTGGAGAATATGAGTTCTTCTGATAACTGTCACACTTGCTTCTTATTTAAGATCATATATTAGTTTTTTTTCCATCTGAAATCTGGTCTGTCATGTAATATGTTGCTTTCTTTACAATCATGCAAATAGTTTTCTGTACTATTATTTATTTATAAGACATGTCTGTCACGGTCTGGCTGTTACGACAGGCCAGACCGGCTGATGTAGTTGCCATGGGTGTGTTTGAGCAGGCATAAATGCAGAGGGGTTGTTCAACAGAAAGAGTCTTTATTTAAACAAACTAATAACCAGACAAACAAACAAAGGAACAAAAAAAAACAAACTCAAATTAAAACTGGGGCTCAGGAAAAACACAGGAACAAGAACTGAACACAGAGCTGAAGCTAACTAAAGACACAAAGGGGAACGAGAGACAGGGCTAGACACGGGACTGGTTAGTAGCTACATGGAATATGGATACAAGGAATGATGAACTAACGAGGTTAGTATCTAACTGGATTAGTGGCTAACCGGGTTAGTACTGACCTACGAGCGGATCGGAACACAAGAGGCAGGGCACACACGAGGCTATTCCAAACTAGCGGCTAACCTACTAGCGACCAGAACCACTAGCAGTCAATCCCACTAGAGGCTAGCCCTATTAGGTGTCAAGGCCTACTAGCGGCTAACCCCTCATGTGGCTACACAAATCTAAACAGACAAGGGACACCACAGGCAAAGAATTACACAAGAAGGCCAACACTGGGGATACACATAACAGTACTTACACACAAAAAGACACAGCCTAACTAAACTCTGAACAGAACAGCTCCATGAATCCACTAGAACAAGGAACATACAGAAAACAAAACTAGAGCCCTCTTGAACAGTTTAAACAATATAACTAAACTATAAAAGTCAAAGAAAAAAAAAGGGAATGCCCACATGACGGTATAACGTTCGACCCAGTTTCCCACAACAAACTGCTATTTATAAGATGTTTAATGAGCCACCTCGGTTCAGGTTAGCCCTATCACCTGACCGTGGTGCCTTCTGGGAAACTAAGGCGACTAACAAAAACTACAAAACATACAGAAATAGACAGTGACCTCTAGTGGAGGTTCCTAACAGTCTGTAAATAGTGAATGGTTTTGTACAACAATGCAGACAGATTCAAAACTATAATTTGTAGTACACAAAATAAGCATTTGAGAGATCAGATGCTGATGCTTGTCGAGAAGGCCTGGCTCGCAGTCTCCACTCTAATTCATCCCAAAGGTGTTCTATTGAGTTGAGCTGCAGGCTAATCATGTTCTTCCACACCAAACTCACTCATCCATGTCTTTATGGACCTTGCTTTGTGCACGGGTGATGTTGGAACAGGAAGGGGCCATTCCCAAATTGTTCCCACAAAGTTGGGAACATGAAATTTTGCAAAATGTCTTGGTATGCTGAAGCATATACAGTAACTTTTTTTTATGTTTTACAAACAAAGTTGAAGAATGAGCAGGCGTGAAACCTCTCCAGGCTTCCAGCTGCACACCTCAAGCCTTGTAATATATTCACATACTTGACCAGTCATACACTGATTGACAGCAGTGTCTCCTAGCAGCAGCACTGTTGAACAGTAATGTTGCTAAGTGTAAAAGTGCTTTCATGGTCTGTTTTTAATGTTTTAAGTGTGTTGCTTTATTGATTTTTTACAATTAAATAATAAAATGAATTGCAATAATTTTGTTGTAATGTAGTTGTATTACACTACATCACACATTTAGATTATAGAAACACTGTAAGTAATTTTTCAGCTTTATTCAAAATGTATATACCCATACATTGTATGTGCAGTACAACTACTATTTTAACTGCAGTAGGTGTTTAATATTAACTGTAGGCCAATACCAAAAGACAACCCTTTTCAATATGGCATCAATTTCAACATTCTGTGGGTATAAAAAGTTGTTATTTTCAGTAAGTTATTCCAAGTTTATCATTCAAACAGCCATGAACACACAATGTCACTTAACGGACGAGCAGCGCCACCTGGCCATGGCGCGCCTTCGGGTCGGTGGCAGTCAGATGTTGCTCGTGAACTTGGTGTGTCTCAAAATATCATTAGCAGACTTGCATCAAGACACAGAACTACTGGCAGAGTTTATGACATACCCAGGAGTGGAGCCCCACAAGTGACGGACAGCAACAATGACCAGTACCTAAGGACCTATGCACTCAGACATCGTTATGCAACTGCCACACAGCTGCAGGCCCGTTTACGAGATGTGAGGGGTACTAGGGTTTCCAGACAAACCATTCGAAACCGACTCCACCGCTTTGGCTTGAATGACAGACGACCGTTGCAGGTCCCTCCACTGACACCAAGACACCGCCGTGAACGTTTGCAGTGGGCACAAGACCATGTGACCTGCACAATGCAGCAGTGGTCCTGTTCACTGATGAGTGTTGGGTCATCGTTGCTGGAGTAGGCGAGGTGAGCGATAAGCTGATGTCAACATAGTCCCCAGGGCTTTCATGGAGGAGGTGCAACAGTCTGGGCATGCATCACCAGACAGAGCAAAACAGATTTGGTTATTGTAGGTGGCTCAGTTACTGCACGTTCTTACCTCAGAGACATCATAGAACCCAGCATCATCCTCCAATTCCGCCAGCACACCCCCCAACTTTCTGTTCATGGATGATAATGCACATCGTGGCAGAATTGTCACAGCTCGACTTCAGTAAGTTGGAGTGCCTCATATGGACATCAATGTCCCCTGACCTGAACCCCATGGAGCACGTCTGGGACCAGATAAAGCAGAGAATGGATGATTGTACCCCACCCCCACGTGACCTGGCAGAACTGCGTGTAGTCCTTGTGGAAGAGTGGAACGCTGTTATCTGGGGCTATCCTTGTTATTGGCTAAATTTTGGGGGTAATAAATATTAAACTAATGAAAATGGTGTTTCTTTTCCTACATTATTAGTAATATCAAAGGGAACTTTTACTTATTTCATTACAATTCAGAGCAAATAGGAAAAGCATTCATGTATATAACAATATCCCCAAACTATTGTGAGCATATATATATATATGCTTTTTCAATAGTCTGTAAATATTCGGTTTTAGTAAAAACTGACGTTCTTTATATCCCTTTAAGGTTTAAGCATTCATAATGCATCAGTGTGGTGTAGTATTCACACACACACACACACACACACACACACAAGTGACTTTTATTGTAGTGAAATACCGCCTCCTGCCCAGGCTGAGATAAACAACTCGGGGAGAGAGAGAGAGAGAGAGGGGGGTAGAGAGGGAGGTAGAGAGGGAGGAAAAGGGAGGGCTGAGCTGCTCCTCGCCGATTAACCTGCGTTGAAGGAATATTATTATTATTATTATTTACGTTGTAGTCTGTGAGGTGTAACGTGCACTATGACGACTACTGTGGCTAAAAGGTCAGTATTAATTTTTTTCTCTTGTCTTATTGTTCTATTACACGCATGCATTTGTACGGGAAATGTGCCTGAACTAAAGAACAGCTGGCTAACTGCAGCTAACAGGCTAACTGCAGCTAAAAGGCTAATACACACACATATACACACAGGCAGGGAATAAGATGAGATGAGGTCTCCCAGCGTGCTCGGGTCAGGAGACCAAGACTCCACTACAGACTTCTATTTATTTCTCGTGAATTGAGTTTTTGGTCGGAAAGAGTGAATGTGTTAATTTTCATGTAAAGGCCAGGAGTGGAGCAGAATGAACAGGTCTGCAGCATAAAGTGTAAAACAAAGCCACTGCACTGGGCCAGGAGCAGCCAGCCATGTTATTATTAGGTTTTGGTCTGGGGCACTGTTCAGTGGACAGTTTGAACTTTGATTGAAAGTTAGCCCATTCCAAAAATTCCATAAAATACACCCTTATGAATCTTTACATTTTCTTATTCACTTATCTGATGGTTCTATGTTGTTGTTTTTTAAGATCCTATGTAATTTCCAGTTTATTTCAGCATGTTCTAACAAATGGAAGCTGTGTGTGTACAGATATACATATATAGACAGATACAAACAGATATGCATACATTTCACACACACACACGCACATAAATGAAATCTTTTTTAAGAAGTATATTTTGCATGTGTTGTGTGAGTTGGTGTGTCTGTCCTATAATCTATTATCTGAGCTGCAGGGAACACTATGTTTCTTTCATACACTCCGCCCCTCCAGCTCAGCTATGTTTATGAACTTCTTATTGACACGCCACCCAACGTGAACTTCAACTAAGTACACTTGAAGAATGTTCAGAACGACACCCTTTCGGTCAGTATTTTGAACAAATCAAGTTTAAAAGGTGCTAAAATGAGTGGTTTGGCTCAGGACAAGTGATGGGTTTCAAATGTTTTGAGGTGTATCATGTCTGTCCTTCACAGACAAACACAGAGGAGAGTTGCATGCAAAGTGTTGGGACTTAATGTCAGCAGAGTACTCAATGTTCCTAAAATATGACGGAAGCTCGTCATAGCCGTGCTAGAGACGCACACACACGCACACACACGCACATGCTCACACTCTCACATGCTCTCATACCAAACAACTGGCCTTTTGAATTAGAGCACAGGTCTTCACCTTTTATTCCAATTGGAGCTCACATGTGAGTTGTGCACAAATATTTGATTAGCATAATCCAACTAATCATATACTAACTGGGTTTTTTTTTTTTTTTTTTGGAACCATGACCTTCTATTCCCCTGAACTTTCCACCTACACTCCTGTTTTAAAATGTAGGTTCAAAACATTTTGTATGGTGTTACCAAAACTTTTCTTTATTAAAATTAGCAATATAAAATAGTTTAAAACTGGTATATTTGTTTTTTTTTTTAAGTTACTAGTTGCTTAAGCTTATAACTAAGATTGTTTAATAATAATCATAACATCTCTCATGGTTAAAAGTCAATCATTGATCATGGGCTCCTTGCAGGACTTTGAGACCCAATTTAAGAACCATAAATTTGGAAGAAATGTGAATGTTTGTTTAGATTTGTTTATTTTCCAACTTTTTGAAATATATTTGATAATCAATTTTACTTACCCCTATTGCCAAGTGTCGGAAGTTCATCCTGTCAGAATGCTGGTCTAAAAAATTGTGTTAAATTGGAATGGGCAAATGCTTGTGAAACCTTAATGGACAGCATTCTGCTTTAAAAAATATACTGTGCAAAAGTCTTAGGCGCCATATTATCTGTAGTACAAATTCTGTTATATAAGTTTATGTCTGCATTATTATGTACAAGACCATTCCCTACAAAGATGCACTAAAATTAATGAATAAATAACATTACAGAAGAATATTTGCATGCCTGTAAAGAAAGAGACATATTACATGACAGACCAGTTTTCAGATGGTGGTAGAAAAAAAAACATCAATAATGTAGACTCCTGGGTTTTGCATGAAGTTACCAAAAGAACTCCTGTTCTCCAGCATGCTCAGTAAAACCTAACAGCTGTTTTATTTACAGTACTGTGCAAAAGTCTTGGGAACATCCAAACAAAAGCCATATGCATTGATGCTTTTGAAAACATTCTACATTAAAGGAAACTTCTATAAGAAGCACTAAGTAATAGCAAACAATAACCGGTCAATATTTGGTGTGGAAACTCTTTGCTTGAACATAAGCGATAAGTGTTCAATACATATTTGTGCACTATTCTAAGTAAAACAGCTGTTTTCGATTAGTGTTAATACATTGTGATATCACTTTGATAGAGTTTGTAAGGACACAACTCCAAAACCCTGGTGTTTGTGACTCTAGAAAACTCAGTTGTTTATTGAAATTTTTTTTCTTCTGCCCCTCCTCCAATGGCAGTTTGGTTTTGTTTCGACTTGCACAGGCCTGAGGCGAAGTGGCTTGACCTGCATGACCTTAAGCATTGTTCGTCTCCAAGAGCAAGGAGCAATACTGACCGAAAGGGTTTTCTTTCTGAACATTCTTCAAGTGTACTTTTTTTTTTCCCCCCCAATTTTCTCCCTAATTTAGTCGTGTCCAATTCCTCCTCGTCACTAGGGGGCTCCCACATTAAGGCTACTACTACCACTCAGCCGGGAGGGTCGAAGACTGCCAATGTGTGAATAGTTTAGAGCACCACCTGTAGGATTATCGACAAATGGCAAATTTTTGCCACCACAAATGGAAACATAAAAAAAAAAAAAAAAGTCAGATGCATGCATTGCCACATGAGGAAAATGTGATATGAAACTAAAACCATTTTCCCCATCTCTGTTACGCCCCTAGTTCTAGCCCAGCCTCAAAAAGGAGTAGTAACCCAACTTTAATTTTATATTGGCAGTCGCCTGGCTACATATGAGCACTACATGCCCTCTCTATATGTGAACTTGAGAACCCATGTCATGGTTAGGTTCTGTACAGCATGTTCTACACATTCTACAAGTTTTTGTTTTGAAAGAACAAAATATTTCAGTGACACAAACTCCACCAGGCTTTAGAATGCTGACCATGCTGAACTGATGAAGTCAGTCATCTTCTTGCCCCCAGTCACATCTTTTCTTCATTACCCTGTACAGCTTTACGTCATTCTTATGATGTTTATTCAGGGTAAGGTTTTAAGCTGGTTGTTCATTCCCCGGGTGGGATAACAGCCTGTGTACTATTGCAGACAGCTGTGTGTTTGTTTTGGATTCAGTGTCCTTCAAGAAGTATTAAACCTACAGTCGTGGCCAAAAGTTTTGAGAATGACACAAATATTAGTTTTCACAAAGTTTGCTGCTAAACTGCTTTTAAATCTTTGTTTCAGTACTGAAATATAATTACAAGCACTTCATACGTTTCAAAGGCTTTTATCGACAATTACATGACATTTATGCAAAGAGTCAGTATTTGCAGTGTTGGCCCTTCTTTTTCAGGACCTCTGCAATTCGACTGGGCTGCTCTCAATCAACTTCTGGGCCAAATCCTGACTGATAGCAACCCATTTTTTCATAATCACTTTTTGGAGTTTGTCAGAATTAGTGGGTTTTTGTTTGTCCACCTGCCTCTTGAGGAACCACAAGTTCTCAATGGGATTAAGATCTGGGGAGTTTTCAGGCCATGGACCCAAAATTTCAACGTTTTGGTCCCCGAGCCACTTAGTTATTACTTTTGCCTTATGGCACGGTGCTCCGTCATGCTGGAAAATGCATTGTTCTTCACCAACCTGTTGTTGGATTGTTGGAAGAAGTTGCTGTTGGTACCATTCTTTATTCATGGCTGTGTTTTTGGGCAAAATTCTGAGTGAGCCCACTCCCTTGGATGAAAAGCAACCCCACACATGAATGGTCTCAGGATGCTTTACTGTTGGCATGACACAGGACTGATCGTAGCGCTCACCTTTTCTTCTCCGGACAAGCCTTTTTCCAGATGCCCCAAACAATCGGAAAGAGGCTTCATCCGAGAATATGACTTTGCTCCAGTCCTCAGCAGTCCATTTGCCATACTTTTTGCAGAAGATCAATCTGTCCCTGATGTTTTTTTTGGAGAGAAGTGGCTTCTTTGCTGCCCCCCTTGACACCAGGCCATCTTCCAAAAGTCTTCGCCTCACTGTGCGTGCAGATGCGCTCACACCTGCCTGCTGCCATTTCTGAGCAGCTCTGCACTGGTGGCACTCCGATCCCGCAGCTGAATCCTTTTTAGGAGACGATCCTGGCGCTTGCTGGATTTTCTTGGATGCCCTGAAGCCTTCTTAACAAGAATTGAACCTCTTTCCTTGAAGTTCTTGATGATCCTATAAATTGGTGATTTAGGTGCAATCTTAGTAGCCACAATATCCTTGCCTGTGAAGCCATTTTTATGCAACGCAATGATGGCTGCACGCGTTTCTTTGCAGGTCACCATGGTTAACAATGAAGGAACACTTTTTTCAAGCATCACCCTCCTTTTAACATGGCAAGTCTGCCATTCTAACCCAATCAGCCTGACATAATGATCTCCAGTCTTGTGCTCGTCAACATTCTCACCTGAGTTAACAAGACGATTACTGAAATGATCTCAGCAGGTCCTTTAATGACAGCAATGAAATGCAGTGGAAAGTTTTTTTTGGGATTAAGTTAATTTTCATGGCAATGAAGGACTATGCAATTCATCTGATCGCTTTTCATAACATTCAGGAGTATATGCAAATTGCTATTATAAAAACTTAAGCAGCAACTTTTCCAATTTCCAATATTTGTCATTCTCAACTTTTGGCTATTCTGGGTTTTTGTGCTGTTTCCTATTAAACTTTGAAAGTCCAGACATGCCTTTTCTGCTCATTCTGTTTGAGAAAAACCAAAGAGCACAGGCATGGTTTCTGTTTTTAATATTATTGCTGATTGTGTGTGTTTTTTTTTTTTGTTGTTTTTTTTTAACATATGAACTGTTTAAGGGGAAGTTGTTGTAAAGGAAAGACAATGCTCCAAAACAGGCATCTTAATTGTCCAAGTATATGGTTTCAGTGTTCTTGTGATTAAGAATTCAGGATTTAATGAATCCAAGCGTCTGGTTTGTTCCTGGAGCACTCCCTACAGGAATGTTCTTATGTTCCCGGGCTACGCTACTACGCTTTAGTAAGTTTATTGGTTTAGACAATGGTGAACAAACAGCTGCTAATTTATTCCTGTTATGTCATGAAATTGATAATTTTTCTGCTCATCTTGTCAGGTGTTTAGACCAACCTCACTATAATATTTGCTAAGGTTTGTTTAAAAATCATCATTCAACTAGTTCATATATGTGCTTTTCTTTGTTTGTTCTTGTAGTTGATAAACGAACAATTAATTTGTTTCTTTGGTTTTAGCTATAATTTTCAGTGGAGTTTAAAAGACGTTATAAGTACACCTTTAGGAGATACATAACAGGATTTAAAATTCTCAGGGCTTTCTGTCATTAAAAAGGGCATGTTTTTTTTTTTTTTTAAACCAGTTTCTTGTCACAATGCATGCCTTTCTTTGGAAGACTGAAGCTTCTCTTGTAAGTGAGAGAAAAGTGTGGTGACCTCGCATGCCGTAACTGACATTCTGCAGGACCCAAAAAAAAAAGTCACAAGAACCGGTGGAATTTTATTTTTATGGGGTCAGAGAGACATTAGAAATTAAGCTCCTTGGACCAACAGTGACCATGTTGATTATCATTGATCATTAATAATAATAATTTTTATTTATATAGCGCCTTTCCAGAGCTCAAGGACACTTTACAATGAATAGAAAAAGGGGGACAGACAGACATTGAAGTAAAAAAAAAAAAAAAAAAAAACTAGGAGACAGACATAAGAATCGAGCTGTAACATTCAGAAAACAAGTACGTTTTGAGTAGAGATTTAAATGCTGAGATGTTATTTTTTTTTTTTTTATTAACTTTCTTTATTAGAAGTTATTTCACGGGTAACATAATATTTCAATACAACAGACATAACTTCCATTTTGCATTTTCTTTACCCCATTGTATCCCTCTTCCAATCCCCTGTGTTCACACATCCCACAGTTCTAATTAGACAGACAAACTAATTAACAACGAAAATGTAAAAACAAAACAGACAACAAAAAACAAACAAACAAAAAAAAAAAAAAGGGGGGGGGGGTTGCTCAGTCAGCACAGTCAGGAAGAGATGTCAAAGAATCAAAATGTTTTAAGAGAGGC
>JAAGKR010003620.1:0-71932 GCA_011419295.1 Clarias macrocephalus
TTTTTTTGCAAATGTTTAGTTGCTTTAATTTTAATTCTATTTTTTAGTTATTAAGATATATGTTGACATATAGTGTGGCAGCAGTGCAGTATATAAAATCAAGCAGATTCAGGTATTGTTGAAATCAACCATCAGAATGAGGGGAAAATGTGATCTCATTGATGTGACTGTGGCATGATTGCTGCTGCCAGATGGGCTAGTTGGAATATTTCTATCACTGCTGATCTCCTGGGAATTTCATGCACAACAATTTCATTTACACAGAATGGTGTGAAACAAAAAACATCAAGACATCAAGTGAGTAACAGTTCTGTCTTGACAAGAGATGTTGGAGGAAAATGGGCAGATTGGTTCAAGCCAACAGGAAAGATGCAGTAATTCAAATAATCACTACACACATGGTGAGAAAGAAAACATCAAACCCACTTGGATTTGGATGGGCTATCACAGCAGAAGACCAGATCTATGGTGGGTACTAAAGTAAAATCACTAAAACAAGTCTTTTAAAAATTAGAAGAGAAAAAAAAAAGTCTTTGGCTGTAACGTTTGTGAAGTTTGGATAATCCTGTGCTCGTTCTATCTCATTCTCATATCTCAGACTCATTTTCTTGGCTGATAGGAGTGGAACCTAACCCATCATTTTGAGTTTCATGGTTTTATAGGGCATTCGGCAAAATATACAGTACTGAAACTTTGCACCTCGAATGCACATGTGGGCATTGCTCCGGTCGCACGTGTTCCCAGCAGTGAAAAGGAAGTTGTGCTGTGCAGTTGTTGGAAATGGGTTTCTCGAAGACGGAAAAGTGTTCATAGTTGAGCATTATTTCCGTGAATGGGGACCAAGTTTGAAAAAGGTGGCAGAACAGTTCAGAGAGGTATGTTATAAGATGGCAAAAGTAACATAGTTATCTTGTCTATTGTTATGACATTTCGCCTTTCCGGTAGAGCATTCCGCAAGCAAACTGTCTCCTTTTGCAGGAATCTGCAGCAACCTTTGTTCTGGGATATATTTGAGAATCTGCATGAACGAAATGAACTCTGTGTACAGCGAGGAGGTGCACACTTTGAACACTTACTGTGCATTACACGTACCGCGATAAATCTACATTTTTTGTTTAGAGACAAAAATGAAGTCAAGGCCAAATCAGGATTGTCAGGTTGGACCTTAATATTTCTTTATATGTCGTAATGTGTAGTACCAAAACAAAGGACTTTTAAAATCATCTACTCTACCTTCTGATAAGCCGATCTGTTCCTGTGGCCATTTTCTTCATCTTGGAGGTAAAGTGTTCCTAGATTGCTTTAAAAAAGACCATTTTGAATTCCATTGTTTGGGTTTTCTGACATGTGTGAACCTTCCCATGCCTCTGTCTCCTACTGTACCTCTCACTCTGTTCTCAAATGTCTATAAAACTCCACCATCACTGTTGCCATAAGCGCTCCTCATTCCTTATATAGTAATACTTCTTGTGGTTAGTCTATCTCCAGATATCTATGCAACTTCCTCCCTGGACTTAACCAGAACGTGTTAATTACCTTTGTTGTTTAATGTATCAAATGTATGTGACACATGGTGTTTGCCTCAAAACTTAAACGCTCTGTCTATGCTGTTATTAAAGGAGACAGAACATTTAAACACCGTCATGCATGCTGTGTGTATGTGTGTTGTGTGTGACTTGTCTCTCTCCCGGCTGGCAAGTGTCGAAGCAGGCCCGTTAGCATTTCAGAGCATGGCGAATATTTCAAGCAATCCGTTTTTTTCTATCTCTTTCTCTCATTTTAAACTTAACAACCCTTTAAATTTAATGCTTTTCATCACTTCAGTTTGAACAACCCTCTAAATGACTGCTATGGGCATTTCCTCTATAAAGTGCTCTGTATAGGTTTCATTATTTCGAATTGGAAAGCCCTTTTGAATCGCTTTCTTTTTTGTCATCGTCGTCTTCTCTTTACCGCCAGTTACGCACCAGAAGGGCAAGTGGACGTCATGTGGACAGCCACAGCTTTGTGCGCAGTCACATGGTGTTGACCTTGTAATCCCACGCTACGTACGACGTTTTTTTTTTCAAGATAGTTCTAGTTAAAGTTCAAGATTCAACAATTTTGCTGTGTTGCTTTTATTAATTTTACAACTG
Organism: Clarias macrocephalus; assembly: GCA_011419295.1. Lineage (NCBI taxonomy): Eukaryota > Metazoa > Chordata > Actinopteri > Siluriformes > Clariidae > Clarias > Clarias macrocephalus. Next base: position 2,136 of record JAAGKR010003620.1, read on the forward strand.
CGTCGCCATGTTTCTATGCCATGCTACAGTACGTTATGCTAACGCTAAACCTAGTTCTGAGTTCAGTGCTGTTTTGTGTTTGTTCTTTTGCTTTAATATGCACATTAAAGACGAGCCTGAGCCTCTCTATATCCGTCCATGACAATCACGAGTCATTTTCTATCATTCTTTCTCGTTCAGTCACAGAGGAAGCCCTGCCCGCATTGTATGCAAAGAGGACTGTAATCAGAGAGCGGTTTGGCAGCATTTCATTTTCATCCGTCATTACTGGATTTCTTCCTGAGTAGGCCACTGATCAATACACTGCTGAGCTTCCTCACACCAGCACTCATTACCCTGCTACAGGCACTCGTACTGTCTGTGGAGCTCACTGCCTGCATCATAGCATCACATAAACTACTGCTGTGACACAACCCAATATCCCTTGTACCAGTCTTAATTGACACACACACACAAACAAACAGAGGTTGTAACTGTACAGTGCAAAGAAGAATGTGTGCTATTGTATGGAATGTCTCTCACTGAATAATAACCCTAGTAAAACAGCTTGTTTACAGGTCAGACTGATGTTAAAGTCAGGGAAATAACTGCTGATCAATGTTGTCAGGGAGAAAATATTTCACTCTTTTACTGTAAGACCGAGCTTTTCTCTAAACCTCTTCCATCTTTCACTGTTCGGTTTGCTGATTTCAGCGTAGCCAGTCATATCCTGTCATGAGCACATGGCGTACGCTGGCTAAATGACCCAGTTAACCCAATAGTAAATATTTCTATCACCTTAACTAAGTGTGTTGTGTTGTAAGATGTACAGTATTGCAAAAACGGTACTTGTTTCACGGGTATAATGGGCTCCAAAATGCCTGATTCACAAACGTGCAGTGCTGTTAACTTGTGCATGTTCCGTCATCCATGCGCTTTCGCATATTTTGCAGGGCCCTTTGTTTTTGTTCTAGTCTTGGCTTTATCCCTGTTGTTGGTCTGTTTACTGTTTACACTTCATTAGCTTGTCTGTGTAGAACAGGCTGCTTCTTGTTCTCACTGCAAAGTCTTATTGTGCAAATGTCAAGTATCTTCAAATCAAAGCCTTATTTTCTCATGTTCCTGCATTTTTTTCATTTTTATAATTTGACCTTATTCATAGATTAATCTAGTTTACTTGCCTGTATTGCCTGTATAGTGTGTGAATGAGTGGGTGAGTACTGTATGTGTGCACCATGTGATTGTACCCAGCTTTATGTCTCAAGTCTCCTGGGATAGCCTCAAGCCGAGTTAGTGAGGGTGAAGGATACCGGCCTGACTATAGATTGACTATGTGTGATTATCAGCAGAATTTAACGTTTCTGTAAAAGAATTTATCAGCAAAGTACTGACAGGGGCACCAAATACACGACAGCACAACCCTGTATGAACGGTAGAGCTCAATTTCCAGTTGTCATCTGTCTATATTAGCATCTCATTCCACATAAACTGATGTGTGTATGTATTAGTAATTTTTAAGTAAATGGAGTGTGCTTGCTAAGTGTTTGAAAGCTGCAATCGTTAAAACTCATGATTGAATAGACTGCATTGAAATCACTACCATTACTGGCAGACAATTAATCTCTGCCCCTCAGTCCTTCGAATTTTTCTCTTCCCCATCATTCCCACTACATTTGCAGTGTTTCATACCGTATATGATGTTACTAGGTCTCAGAAAATGTGTGTGTGTGTGTCTGTGCACGTGGTTGCTGATGAGTAACTATCTCATTATGTTCTGCCCTCAAGGCCCATATAATTCAGCTCATGCCTTAAGCACCTACAACCCAAGACTGACAAACCGGCATTTTTATTTAAGCTCCCATGCCGTGCAATAACATGTTTCTAACTAAACTGTGTTTTGAGCATTTGTCAGTGTAGCCATTGAAAGGCAGGGAGATTAGAGACAATGCTAACTGGCAGGTGAAGAGACATTTGGAGCCAAACATACAGTACAGCTCATCGTGTCTTTTTCTATATCCGAAAATATTCCAGTTTGGTGTCATGAAGCCCATTATTTTCTCTTTTCATCTTGGTGAACGCTCTGTACACCCTCTGGAGTTCATCAGCAGGTAGAGATTTACCTTCTCCATACAGTAGCTTCCCCTCCACTACCTTTCGTATTAATTTCACTAAACATTTCTGAGCACTGACTGAAGACTGAGCTTTTATTATTTTTTTTATATATAATAAGGTAAGAGGTTTAATTAGCACAAATATACTTCTCACATAGGAAACATATTAACCCAAATGTGCGATAAGCATTCAGCCATATGTTATGGAAGCAATTAGAGAAACATGAATATTTATACAGCAAATTAACCTGTAATACAATGAACAGGCGGATTTAATTGCAGGCTGATGTGATGCAACAGGCTTGACAGAGGGTTGCAAATCTGTATTGGTTGGTAAAAATGTTCGCACTGATTAGCTGTGTGTGTGTGTGTGTGTGTGTGTGTGTGTGTGTGTGTGTGTGTGTGTGTGTGTGTGTGTGTTTGTGTGTGTAAAATACATACCTGCAGCGATGGAAGCCAGTCGAACATAATCAAACCCTCGCTCCACAGGCTCATATGGATAACTCTCTACAAGGTTCAGTCCTACAAATGCACCCACGCACCCGCACACACCCATAAACACACACACACACACACATGCTGGAACTTAATTACTCAGTAAAGTGGCTTTGGGCACATCATGGCTTACTCTGTGTGTATTAGTGATTTTGTCATCGTTTGCTTTGACCTGTGTGTGTGTGTGTGTGTGTGTGTGTGTGTGTGTGTGTGTGTGTGTGTGTGTGTGTGTGTGTGTTTACCGTGTATAACAGACTGCTTGAGGCTCCAGTAGATGCTGAGACAGTTCTTCTCCTTCTTCATGCCACGTTTACACTGGCAGCGGTGTAAAGGACTGGCTAGCAGAGCGGTTACAGCGTTCTCGCAGTGGTTCCGGGCCCCTGGCCCCAGCTTCACGCTCCCCCCACCTGCCACACACTGACGCAGAGTGCGTAGTCGTGGACTGCACACCTCATCACTGGAGCATGAATCGCCTGCAGTCAGGCAGTCCCACTGCCCTGCCAACACCAGCCAGGGCACTCCTGCACACAGGAAATGGGCAATTACACCACACCACACTGCCTCTCCATATATATCAGGATTTACTATGGAACCAGAAGCAATTACACAAGAAATAAACACTGAGGTAAAGCTACATTGTGCTCATATAATGATTATTGCGTAGACATTATTTGTTCTGAGATAATTAGAAACGCTAGACTAAAATGTGCAGTTTCTTTTTACACATGCATAGATGTTCATGCTTTAAAGTCTGCTGCAGTACGATTTAACACCACATGATAATTAAGGCCCCTGTGTTTTAAAGATCTGTAACACCTGGAAGCTAAAAATGTCCCATTTTTCCATGACCTGCAAAATCACTAGGCATGTCACCCTGGTGGCTCAGAACACCAGACTGCTGCAGCCACTGGAACGGCATGAGACAGAGATCCACACACACACACGCGCGCGCATGCGCGCGCACACACACACACACACACACACACACACACACACACACACACACACACACACACACACACACACACACACACACACACAAAAAAAAAAAATCACAGGGATCTTTTCTGTGCAAAGAAATGGTGTTGTCTATTTAGTGCAATTATCCTTTGTAATCTGAAAATGCTATATTGCAAACATAATAATAGAGACATTAAATAATTCAATGCAGTGACCAAAAATAGTTACAGCCTATACTGTTAGTTCAAAATAATCATAAACGGGGTAAATTATGTCCAGTACACTTCTACACCGTTCCATCGTGAATTTCTCATGTATTTTTAATCCCTGTTCTTAATGCCTGGTGATAAATTGAGCTTACCCCAAATCAATAGTAAAATGTCACCAAACTTGTTGGGCTTATATGCAATCCTAGCACAATCATCTGCATTTATCCATCATTTTTATTTATCAAGTACTAACCACTGTTTTGTAGCATCTTGACATTTTAGATTTCATTTCAAAACACAAAGGTTGGAGGGACTGCACAAATTTTCAGACTTAATAAAATAATAACACACCACGCACCGCACCACGTTCCCTCCGATCCTCCAGCACTGCTCGCCTTGTCTCAGGGATCGAGGAAGACATTCAGCCAGACTCTTTTCTATTCTAGCATCTAGATGGTGGAATGAACTTCCTCTAGATGAGTCTCTGACCATCTTTAAACCGCAACTTAAGACATATCCCCCCCCCCCCCCCCACACAAAAAAAAAGAAAAGAAAACTTCCCAACTGTGTTTGACTGATGGTACTTAGTTGGTAACCTAGTAACCCAGTTTCTATCCAGTAACGGAAACTTTAAAGAACTTTTGTAAGTCATTCTGTATAAGAGTGTCTGCTAAATTCATAAATGTAAATGTAAACTAAGGTGTTTATGTCCATCAATGATGGCAGTTCTGCTCATATCATAGTTTTGGGAAGTCATTGTGACTCCCCAAAACTCTTAATATAAAGATAATATAGGTAGATACAATTAATTTACTTACTAACTTAAAGGTACTTGAATGTACATTAAAATCCATCAATAGAATGCTACAGTGTTAATGTCACAAGAAGCGTGGTGGAAACCATCAGAATGACTTCCATGAGAGAACATCCTGTAAGAAGAAGGAACTGGAATATGAAAGAAAATACACTGATCAGAGACCAAAGACCAGCCCATCTGGTCTGATCCCACAGAAAAGCAAATGCAGCCCAAATCACTGAAAAAAGGCAATGCTGACCACGATAGAAAGGCACCAACACACCCAGTGCCCCATGGCAAGGAGCTCAAGGCCCACTGACCTGGCCTTCAAACTCCCCAGATCCCCATCCAATCAAGCACCCATGGGATGCATCTCATAAACAATTCTGACCATTTTGAATGCCAGACACCTTCGGGGTACACCACCCGAGACCCTGCCGAGCCAGACGCTGAGGAGAACACGAAGCCTAGGTGGTTAGAATGTTAATGTTTTTAATGTTATGGCTGATCACAATAAGATTATTGCTAAAGCACCACAATCTGAGGGAATCTATGATATGTAATATAATGAACAAATGTGTTCCAAGTGTCTAATCAATATCCATTTGTTTAATGATGCAATTAAAATTATGCACAGAATGCCCTGAGTTATTACATGAATTCCAATTAACCTGTAAACAATAAACCTGCTGCATCAATACCTTCACTCTGAGCGGCATAAACAAGAGCTGCTTGACATACCGTAAAAAAGTCTCGCTTCAATCTCGAAAATGACACAACATAGACAATTAAAGGCTTAGATACACCTAAGTAATCAGGAATCCTATTGAATCAGAAAAGTCTGTAATTCCTGCCAAGTATTCGTTTGAATCCAAGGCAAGAAGGACTCTTTATCAAATGACACTTACAGCACTTGTCCACTGTCAACAACATTTACTATACAGTAAGTATGTACATTGTGTCCCAACTTTGATCAAGTGTCTCTGATTTAAAGTCTGATTCGTCTAAAACAGCACTGAGCTAGAGCTAAGTGTTGTGTACAGCTCATAAAGCAATTCATATTAGGAAAAAAAAAAAAAAACTTTCAGACCTTCATGAAATAGATGTCACTCAAACACGGTTCTACCGCCTGCTGCTGTTTTTATTATGCTTGAGAGCGCAATATTTTCATTATGCTTGGGAGCACAGTGTTTTTATTATGCTTGATAGTGCAGTGACTTTCCCACCGAACATCATGATGTTTCAAGAGCGGATAAATCCTTGCACATGTACATCTTCTCGACACACAAAGAACAGATGAACGCAGTGTCGCATGAACGGAAGAATAACATGAATCTGGCCATGTTTAACGTTTAGCGTGATTTGTTCTACCGTAATCATCTAAACTTTCAGAAAAGCTAAATTGTTATTGCTATGATCTGGCAAAAAGAATAAGCTTTTTTTTTGTGTTAAGATTGGAGACAATTAGCTGAGCATTTGAATTGTGTATAGTGTGGACTGCTGCCGTCAGCCAAATGAATGTGTTGCTGCTAAGAAAAGACTGCATGACAACCACTTGTCATGCTGTTGGTTGCCAGATGTTCAGCCAGTGCTTACACAATTATATTTAATACAGCTGATGCGGACCTGTTTAGTTTATATAGTCCCCTCTGTGTGGGCACCTAATAGTATAATGTACAGCACTACTCAGCCTGTCTGACTTTACTGACTTTTAGATTAACCGTGGCTAAATATGATAGCAGGTTGGTTGCTAGCGAATGGCAAACAATTGGTTTTCCAGATTTGCGGTTTTAAACACACACATACACTCAGCAGCACTGAATCACCTTACATTGAGTGAGTCACAGTGCTGTGGGTGGAAAAAAAAAAGATGAAGGTTTAAGAAACCGGGTTAACCAGTGACAAAGAGGGAACAACAACAGAAACAAGAAAAAAAAAAAAGGATGAGAAGTAGCTCTGGCACTTCATATTAGATAAACACATAAACCAAATGTATCACTTTAACAGCAAGGCCCTTGTGACAAAAAGAGGCTAATCTTGTGTGGAAGATCAACCCGAATCACAGATTATTCTATAATCAGGTCATTTGTTTATGAAGTGATTTGATGATGTGCGACACCGCTTCGAAGCAGTCACGAATGCCTCAGCGCAATACTCCTAGTGCTTCAAAGCAGCCTGCCGAAAGCAATCAGTTTTTGTCCTCCAGATTGATTCTAATACCTTTCGCGTCTTCGCACTGAAATTAATGCGTGTCCATGACTGAAATTAACATAGAGAGAGGGCGAGAGAGAGAGAGAGAGAGAGAGAGAGAGAGAGAGAGAGAGAGGACTATGCAGAACAATTAATGATGATGGTGATGATGTGAAGGTGTGTGTCTAAGCTGATGAAATAATGAAGTACTCCAAGGGTTCTCAACTAGAATCCAACTCATGAAGCGTTTAGGCAGCTGGATCAGGTGAGCTGGCAGTACACAACATTTCAAACTCTGCAGGCTAGGACTGGAGGTGAAAGCCTGTGTCTATGAGCTTTTCCCCTCAATTAGTCCTGAATACAATCCTAGAGCTGAATACACACTCTGCATGTGCGGATGATTAGTGTGTGTATGTGAGTGTGTCCATGGGCATGTGATCTCTCCCCTGCCGTGTTAAAACGCTATCTCAATGTGACTGGCTTCTTCACAGCCTGCTTCTGTTTCTCTCTCACAAGCCCTGACACTGACACTTAGTTCCCTTATTATACAAACACATCTCTCAGCTTTTGCATTTTGTGGGTATAAGCATGAATTCGTCCTGAAAGTAAAAAAAAACAACAAAAAAAAAAAAACACCCTTAATAAAAGAAAAGAGAGAAGGTTAATTTTGAAGGACTGGGTGAAATAAAAAAAATGCAAATCTTTTTAATCCCCAAACAAATACCTTTTAAATTACCTTTTCATTTCAGGCTCCGTGTCTGTGTGAAATAAAGAATATTATTATCTGCGTTTCACTTTCATTTACCTCATGGTCAGGAGGGTAATATGGGTAATATTTCTGTTTCCAATGAGTTTTGGACATGACGTGTTGGGCTGTATAATCACCAACACAGCTCTTTCATCTGCACACGTTCACCTCAAAGACTCTCAAATGTCTTTTATTCCTGAACACCATATTAGAACTTTAGTATTGCATCTCATGAGGGAAAAGTCCAAGTGGGTTAAGGTAAGAAAGTTGTTATACTTGGTTATTACTATTCTTCTTCTTTGCTTTGCTGGCTTATGAAATAATCCGAAATGTTTATTAAATTTTTTCCCCCCGATTTTCATAATGAAAATATTGGACAGTAATTTTCCTCTTCGTTTCCCAACAGCATAGTCACCCTATTAATATAACTAGCTGTCTAAATCTAATCATCGACACTGTCTGCCCACTATCGTTTTTAAACTTCCACTCATGCAACCTTAGAGTGCAGCTGAACACATTAAGAGGACAGTGATCACTGTCCTCCTCCACATACACGGACTTACTGACATGCAACGCTGGCTAATGTCATTCTGCATGACAGGGGAGTAGCTGCTGGCTATTAGTGCTTTCTGGCATGAATAAATAAATAAATAAAATATGATTTGCCGTGAAGAAGTGTGCAGACTTGATGGTTTTGTTCACAGCACAGAGAAACTTTTTGATAGACCATAGAAAAAGCAATGGAAAATCTTATAATCTTTTATCTATAGTTGTTACTTAAATATTTTCTCTGCTTTTCTATCTGTGTTACAGCCATACACGCATGAGTCCATGACTTCTGACATGATTATACTGTATACTGGCCATGACCGGTTCTAAGCATGAGTGGAGTGCTGCCGGGAGAATGAATGCACCAAATGCTTTGCTTGCCCCAATAATAACAAATATCATAGAGCGGGTGTGTCCATATAGGTGAACTAGGTAATTGCCTAGGGTAGCACTTTGCCAAGGGCAATGAAATGAAATGAAATAAATAAATAAATATATAAAATAAAATCACAGAGTAACGGTAAACTCTTACTGTAGCTCTGTAAGCAGAATGATTTGTCAATGAGAAATGCGTCAATCATGCTGCACCTGCAGCCATCTCTCTCTCTCTCTCTTTCTGATCTCTCAGCCCCAGCTCTCACAACCCAATTATTGTCTGGATAAGGGATACCAATGTGAGATTAAGTAAACGATGCATCATCATATCTAAGTGACCTAAATTATCTGTCTGTGAAAACAAAAGAGAAGACAATTGAATGAGGATATAGGTTACGTTATGTGGTTTAATATGCACATGTGCACACGCTCACAAGCTCTGCTAAGTATGGCTTTAAATTTGCCTGTTATTTTTGAGCGGAAAAACTTTTTCTATTTTGTTCAGTTGTATTTTGGCTCAATCAAATCCTCACGCTTTCTCGGTTGAAAAAGAAATCCCGGATGACGGGTTAATTCTGATTGGCCGTTTCCTTGAAACCAGAACCAGGCAATTAGAACTGGCCTTCTTCCAGGCTTCGCTCTGTGTTTGAGATCTTAATAGAAGGAAAGAGAATCTGAGTGAGCGAAAGCAATGCATGTAAGTATAATATTTTTTTTCTGTGTCACAAAGAGGTGTGGATACAGGAAAAACGCCATATGATTTGACTTGTGGAGCCGCAGTAGGACAAGAGCTTGCAACCGGCTCTTATACTGGTCCAAGTAATAGAGACAATTTTGAAAGTCATCAAAAGAAAGAAAGAAAAAAAAACCTTTAATGATTTTTATTATGACACCCTTATAAATCGGTAGGTGTTAGAATGCATTCCCAGTTATTGAGGTGTTAATGCTGCTTTTGGAAAGTGGAACACTTTCTAATGACTATTGGCAGTTAGACTGGAATAGTGGTGGTATGGGCGTAGGGCAGAGGTATTAATTAGGAGTCTTCAGACAGTAAGTAGGTCTGGTTTCTCAGTGAACAGATCTTAATGGGTAGATCCTGTGCAGGTGTTTTTGCTGCATGTCAGTGTGCACGTGGAGTTAGAAAGCTCATAACTCCAGGAACAGAATCTAGACAGAATTTGTCTCACTCCACAGACATGTTGAGCACATTTCAGTCTTGCAAATTATTCCAAAATGACGGACCTTGTTCTGGCATCTCTCCTTAAGGGGTACATGTTCTTCTCATTAACGTCACATCCCTGCACTGTGTGTATTTTTGTGTATAAGTAGTAGTGTGTGAGTAGTGAGAGGAGGATGCCCCCCCCCCCCCCGCACCAAGTGTTGATGCTGTCACATAACTCTGAAACGTCTGCTAGTAGGCTAAAAGAGTGACACGCAAGCTCAGCTTCTTATATTGTTGTCCCAGAACTGTTTACTCATCATCCCACTTCTCTGCTTTTTGCACAGACAGGAGCTACAGAATATGACACACAACGAATGTAGCAATTACTTGTGTCTGATGGCCAATACTGCAAGCATTCTCCAACCAGTCATGACAATATTTGTTTGCGCCTGTGGGTGTGTGTATATTCTGGTGTGTATGCAAAAGCTCCTGTTTTTTAAAAAATTTTTTAACAGAAACCTAATGAAAAGACAATAGCATTCTCGTGCCGTGAAACAAGATAAGTCTACGAAGCAACACACAGTGAAATTGCCCAATGCTCAACTGTTCTCTTTATGAATAAGGGGTCATACAGCAGACAGTAGACAGTTTCCTTACCAGACAACCAAGAGCAAACATACATGTACAGTCAAAACTCTGTAAAAGCTTTGACCCGAGCTGGGGATCAAAACGAGAACTATGAAGCTGTGAAACGGCAATACTATCTGCTGTGCAAACACGCCAGCGGAAATTATTACGCTTTTGTAAAAATAAATGTTTTTTGTCATGACAAGCACCAGCTGTGCATTCAACATCTCAGCAGAACACCGAACATCTGGAATGAATAACTGAAACAAGACAAAGATGTTGATTTCACAGATTAAAGAGGTTGAATCAAATTAAACCACACATACCGATTAGGTAGGACAAAAGCAGCCAAATATCAGCTTTCATATATAATCATAATTAAGATTAGTACTGTTGGAGTACATGTATAAAATGTATACATCTATCAAAATAGTTAAATAATACAGAATTGACTACAATTTTCTCATCATGCAGTGTCTACTGCATATCTATAGCAGGAGGCTGTGTCATCAGATGGCTACCAATGATCCTGAAGTGTTTTGACCCTTTAACCACTCTCCGGTTGGCGAGTCAGCAGTAGTGGCTAGTCACTCCCTCCTGGCTGCCATCTCAACTTCTCGCCCCCCCATCTTGTCCCCTTCTTGACGAATGTTTCACCTGGTGATGGCTTACTCTTAAGTCATTTCCTGGTCCTTTCCTGCTCTAAGATATCAGCTAACCCCCATCTGTGTAGGGTCACATGAGTTGGAAGGGTGTCATAGACAGCCTTAAGCAAGAAGTAAATCTGGTATAGCTCAAGTCTCTATAGGTCCACCCATGTCACCATTATCTTGGAGAGATCCCACCTTGTCCAAGCCTCCTGGGATCCTAGCTCCACAACCTTTGCCTTCCTCTGCTCTGCCTCTAGGTCCTTTATTTCCACCTGGACCAGGACTCTTCTTTCAACAGGGTTGGCTTTCCCCCACCTCTGGAAGTGAGTCATTCCCAGTCCTTGCCTTCCTGTACATGGTGCTCCCCAATGATGTCTTTGAGCTCTAGGTTCCTTTCTGCTAGGGCCAGAATTGCAGAGGCCTCCCACTTCCATCCGGACCTGGTTTTTATTCCAGCTTTTCTCACCTTGTTGTGTCTTGAATCCCTGAGGGTCATGGCCATTCTGCACTTAGCAACTTAACATTATTCCCATTTAAATATATTACTTATTATACAAGAGTTAGTTCCAACTTAGTAATCTGATCAGACAAGAGGCATTCCACGAATGGTGATAATGGCCCATAACAGCACTAGTGCAGTAATAATCACTGCCTGCCTAAACCCACATTCAGAACATGGAAGCACTTTCAGCAAAAAAACACACCTGATAACATAATGTCATCTTAAACAACACTTAAGATTTCTCATTAATGAACACTTAACTGTCCTTAATAAATGCTCCTAAGTCCCTTTTATGTTGTTTTATTTATACTTAAGTTAACTACAAAGCTAACTAACATCTAAAACAAGACTATATCCCAAATCCCTCTCTAACCCCTAATCAAGTGCACCACGTGGTGTGTGGAACAAGGGATTGTGCACACTAATGCACTAGTTTCCATTTAACAGTACTTGAAATTTTACTTCAGAACCCAGAATTTAACATTAAAAAATTGAAATGGAATAAACAGAAATATAAAGAGAAACTTTACAGGACTATCTTCGGTCCCAATCACCCGAGTTCTAAGCACACACCTGATTCTCATTTGCACCACACCTTATATACACCTCACTTCCCTTCACTCAACGTCTGACCTCACGAATGGATCACAGACTCCGTCACGAACCTTTCGCAAGTGTTACTCCACGTCTCGTCTCCTAGCGCTCCCGTCATGTCTTCTGTCCAGCGTCCGCTTCGTGTTCTCTGTGTCATCTGTGTTTCTCCACTCATCCATCAGCTCCAACATCACCACAGTTATGCTAACCGGTTTCTTCACTCATTGTTTCATTCTACAAAAACTGTTAATAAAACGCCCGTTCGGGTTTTTGCACGACCTCTGTCTGTTTGAGTCTGTCTTCCGTAACAGAAGGTCAGACCATACAATGAACCCGACGGGCCGGGATCCATTACTTGAGTTGGTGGAGCGACTTCGCCAAGTTTTCACCTCCACCACACCGCTTCCGGCAACAGACACTTCTTTTCCAACACCTCCCGCTCATGCCAGTCCCATGGCAGCGCCACTGCCCTACAGTGGTGAGACGGAGAACTGCAATGCATTCCTTCTTCAGTGTGAATTAAACTTCGAGATGCAGCCTCTCCGGTTTCTCACTGATAGGGCGAAAATCGCTTACATCATTTCACTCCTTCCTGGTAAAGCACTACAGAAGCTATCTGGCAACAAGATGGCAATGTGGTTCACTATCAAGATTTCGTTACATATTTTCGCGAAGTGTTTACCCAAGCAGCCGATTCGTCCACCACTGGAGAAAAATTATTCAAACTTCATCAAGGTAACAGCTCTATTAATGATTATGTTCTGACTTTTATAACCCTTGCAGCCTCCAGTGGATGGAACGAAGCTGCACTGCTGACAAAATTTCGACCCGCACTCAAGACTGCAACTCATGGCACATGACGACTCGATGGGTCTAGAACAGTTCATGTGAACATCCATCCGGGTCGCTAACCGTCTGCTAGAGTGTACCGCCAAAACCACCATGCTCTGAGTATCATCTGCAGTTCTCTGTCCCCCTGAAAGGAAACCCGCTCCAGAACCCATGCAAGTGGATCAACAGGCTTTTCCCAGACTCACTGAATCTGAACGACAATGCCGGCTGACCCAGGGACTCTGTCTTTACTGTGCAAAGAGAGGACACGTTCGCCTGACATGTCCTCACCGTCCACCTCGTCCTCTGGTGAGCACACTTTCATATCCCTGCAAATATTAGGCGCCGTTATCCAATGATGTGATCATTGATACTCCTGACTCCTCTATTACAGTGAAGGCTCTCCTGGATTCTGGGTCAGCTGCCAACTTCATCTCTGCTCCACTGTCCACACAACTAAGAATACCCCTGTCACGCCACTCCACTCAATTCAAGATCCGCTGCGTCACCAGTGCCCCCCCTCGGGGGGGATTGACCCGTTACACCACCCATCTCCTACACATGCGGGTAGGCTGGCTGCACTCTGAGCACATCAAGTTCCTGGTTCTGGAGCGCTCCACCGAACATCAGCCCATAATCTCCTGGGACAATGGAGAAATCTTGAAGTGGGGAGCTGAATGTCTAGAATACTGTATCCAGGTTAAACCCCCTCTTCTCGGTTAACACCACCTCCATTGAAAGTCTGGTAGAACAGCAGGGAACCACTATTCCTGAACTCTACTTCCCCTTCAATGACGTCTTCTGTCCCCAGCGAGCCACAGAACTGCCACCTCATAGGCCATGGGACTGCGCCATCAACCTTATGAAAACGGGATTCATAACTCCGACTGGACACTATGAGTATCTCATGATGCCTTATGGTCTCGTAAATGCCCCCTCTGTATTCCAGGGCTACATGAATGAGGTGTTCTGGCCGTTTCTTAATCGATTTGTTCTGGTTTACATTGACGACATTCTGATCTTTTCTAGGAGCGAATCGGAGCATCGCATTCATGTGGCCAAGGTGCTTTGAAGACTCAGACAACACAGACTGTTCCTGAAGGCAGAAAAATGCTCATTCCCCCAACCCTCTGTGCACTTCTTAGGATATCACATCAGTAAAAATGGTATCGAAAAGGACGAGAAGAAGGTGGAAGCCATTCGACTCGAGCGCTTCTTGGGCTTTGCAAACTTTTATCGGAGGTTCATTCGGCAGTATAGTTCTGTCGTCTCTCCCCTTACTGATCTTCTGAAGGGCAAGCCCAAAACCCTCTCCTGGAAACCTGACACCACCCAAGCCATGGGAAGACTTCAAACAGCATTTACCTCAACACCCATACTAATTCTCCCGGACCCCCAGAAACCCTTCCTGGTTGAAGTGGATGCATCCCAATCTGAAGTGGGAGCGGTCCTCTCACAGCAGCAGGGGAATCCTCCCCAGTACTTCCCATGTGCTTTCTTCTCCCAGAAACTGACGCCACGCCAAAACGAAACTATGACATAGGAAATAGAGACCTCCTAGCTATCAAGCTCGCTCTTGAGGAATGGAGACATTGGTTGAAGGGGGGTCTACATCCTTTCATAGTATTGACCGATCACCGAAATATGGAGTATCTGCGGGAGGCCAAACGTCTCACTCCCCGACAATCCAGATGGGCGCTGTTTTTCACCAGATTCCGCTTCACCATTTCCTATAGACCTGGGACAAAGAACACCAAAGCTGATGCTCTCTCTCGTCTCCATGAATCGGAAGAGACTCAAGAAACCCCTGAAAATATTCCCCCTTCCACCCTATTCGTCTCTCCCATTCAGTGGGGATTGTAAGAAGAGATTCGTCAAGCAATGATCACCGAGCCCTCTCCACCAACCTGCCCCGCTGACCGGATCTTTGTTCCTACAGCACAACGAGATACACTCCTTCACCAGACACATTCCTCACTGGGCACTGGTCACCCCAAGGACAAATCAAACCCTCTCACTGCTGGAAGAACGTTTCTGGTGGCCAAACATATCAGAAGGTACATAAGAAGATGCCGGGACTGCGCCACCAGCAAATTCACCCAACTTCTCTCCTCAGGGCCGTATCCCTCCCAGTCCACGAGATATTCGAGCCGACCACCTCGACGACGGGACCTCAGGATTTCCAGGATCTGTGAGAGGATGGTGAAGGGGCCAATGAATCTGGGACTCAGCTTTTTGCAGGGACAGTCGGAGACGGATGTCCCGTGTGGAGAGCCAAAGAATCGGAAAACTTGATTAAAGAGGGTTTCGGTTTTCGAAAACACCCTCTTTAATCAAGTTTTCCGATTCTTTGGCTCTCCACACGGGACATCCGTCTCCGACTGTCCCTGCAAAAAGCTGAGTCCCAGATTCATTGGCCCTTTCACCATCCTCTCACAGATCCTGAGGTCCCGTCGTCGAGGTGGTCGGCTCGAATATCTCGTGGACTGGGAGGGATACGGCCCTGAGGAGAGAAGTTGGGTCCCACGAGAGGACATCCTCGACCCAAACCTCCTCAGGGAATTCCATCAACGACATCCGCAAATGCCGGCTCCCAGAGGAAGAGGTGGTCCACCCCGACGATGTGTCAAGCGGCCCTCAGGAGCGGTCCGTGGAGTGGGGGTTCTGTCACGGAAACACCAGGCTCCACCCTCAATCTTCGGTCCCAATCACCCGAGTTCCAAGCACACACCTGATATACACCTCACTTCCCTTCACTCAACGTCTGACCTCACGAATTGATCACAGACTCCGCCACGAACCTTTCGCAAGTGTTACTCCTCGTCTCGTCTCATCTCGTCTCCCAGCGCTCCCGTCATGTCTTCTGTCCAGCGTCCGCTCCGTGTTCTCTGTGTCATCTGTGTTTCTCCACTCATCCATCAGCTCCAACATCACCACAGTTAAGCTAACCGGTTTCTTCACTCATTGTTTCATTCTACAAAAACTGTTAATGAAACGCCCATTCGGATTTTCGCATGACCTCTGTCTGTTTGAGTCTGTCTTCCGTAACAACTATCCACCACCTCCATTGGTTTTTCTCCTCACTTTTTGTTTACCTTGTACTGATAAAAATGTTAAACTAATTTTAAATCATA
Source organism: Clarias macrocephalus (assembly GCA_011419295.1). Classification (NCBI taxonomy): domain Eukaryota; kingdom Metazoa; phylum Chordata; class Actinopteri; order Siluriformes; family Clariidae; genus Clarias; species Clarias macrocephalus. Next base: position 18,048 of record JAAGKR010003620.1, read on the forward strand.
ACATTATCAAAATAAATAATATCAAAATGTTTGATTTGAATTGAACTTCACCCCTATTAATTACATTAGCTATTGGTCACCAGCTCTGCCAGTACCGGTTAATTAGTTCTACTAGTTGCAGAAGGATATGTGTTGATGGAGCAAAATAGCTAGTAATAGACAAACAAATCATAAACTGTTCATAATAAATGGTGGGGGGGGGGGGGGGGACTTGTGTATTAAAGCAATATTACACTCCAGGTCGTGCTATTGTGCTGAAACAACAGCACTCCCTCTCGTGTGATATTACTTAATCAATAGATATGATTAGATGAAAAATCTCAGCACCATAATTTTGTTTTAACAAGACCAAAGTGTTGGATAAGTCATCCTCTAATAAATAAATAAATAAATAAAGTATTTTCTGAGCACAAGGCAGAAGAGTCGTGAACACAATAACGAACATTAAATGTAATCACCTGCACCGCAGCCCACAGTTCAGGAATCTCTGGTGTGAGGTAAAGGAAAAAATAGAAATGGGGAGAATGAGCATAAGAAATTAATCCTTCACTGAACAGGACTATTGAGGAGCAGTGAAGCAGTGTGGGGTGGCTTTAACTTTTCTCTTTTGGCTGCTCCGGCAAAATAAACATAAAATTATTTTTTGTATATATGGAATATGGAAAATGTGTGTGTGGGGGCATGTCTACGTGTGTGTGTTCTACGTTTCTACAGGAAAGTGGCAAGTTAAACCTTTTCACACAGTGAATAAAACATCTTAGCCATGCCGTCTGTGACATTAATGTAAAGTTCAAATTAAAGGCCGCATTTCTGGCGAAGTCTGCTGAAGCTTGCACTTTTAATTTCAAAACCCAAACAATACCAGCACCTACGACTATGGGTACAGTACGTCTTTCTCAATTTGCAGGCAAGATGCTGTTTTAAATTGTTGTATTTTTTTATCTTGTGAATGACACTACAAAGACGGAAGGTTCTTCTCTAAGCAGATATAATATGCGTGGGGAAGATTTCACTAAATATTACTTTAAAGTGTTTTGACTAGCAAATTGATGAATGAACCTTTAAACCCCTGTAGGCTGTCTCACACACACATTTAAAAGTATAACTAAGAGATATGGAAATTATGTAGTAACAATACCTTAATGTCCTGATTTTTTATCAAAATCTTATTCATTTAAGGTTGACACGAATACACTAGTGAAGTGTTGATTAATTTATTACAGTGGCACCTATTAAGGGGTGGGATACATTAGGAAGCAAGTGAAAAGTCAGTTCTTAAAGGCGTTTTGATGAATCAAACAAGATATGCGGTGTTTAGTACCTTCCAAAATGGTTAAAAGAGGGATAACTGGTGAACCAACGTCAGGGTCATGGGTGTCCAAGGCTCACTGATGTGTGTGGGGAGTGCAGACTGTAGAACATGGAAAAGCTACTGTAGACCAAAGTGAGGAAAGTGTTAATGCTGCCTACGACAGTACAAAACACACAGCGTATCACAGCTTGTTGCATATGCATACAGTAGCTGCAGACTGTTCTCATACTCAGAATGACCCATACTGACCCCGTCCACTGATGAAAGCTGCTACAGTGAGGATGTGGCCATTGGAGGAAGCAGTAGAGTAAGGTGGCCTGGTTTGATGGATCATGTTTTCTGTTGCATCATGTGGATAAAAAGAAATACATTTCATACACGAAATAAAACGAAAAACAATACAATACACAATACTACAGATTTTTTGCTTTTTAAACTCTTACCAAAACGATTTTAGCAACAATTTTATACGCCATATACCTCTAGAAACTTAGACCAAGTTTATCAATACAGGTTCTCCCCTACTTACGAGTTCTGTTCCAGGAGCTTGTTTGTAAGTGGGATTTGTTCGTAAGTTGGGGACCGACAAAGCCTTATACGCTTTGACACAACTATACAACATAAAACATACCAATCCATTTGACTAAATCTGTCCCCTTATCCCAACACTGGCATCATGTAGCCAAAAACCATAGCCGCGCCTAAGGAAATGAATTTCACATTTCAAATGATGTCTATGCACCTTTAAATCTCCAAGGGGAATCCCAGACGCCATTTTGTCTCAGAACAAATTTCCCCATAATGAAAATTAAACAATGAATTATTCCACAACCCAAAATATTTATATACAAAATTATTAATATAAAGTAAAAATTAAAATAATACACACACACACACACACACACACACACACACACATGCATGAATGTTGACTTTACTTAGACTGCAAACTAAGTTTCCCAGAGGAATCCTGGATGCCATTCTGCCAAAGTTTTCCACTTTCTTGGACATTGTTAAGGATTTTCTGAAATAAGGATTATTCACCATCAGGACAGCTTTACAGGACAGGCATTTACTTTCATTGTGCTCCCAAACTGAATCATTGAAACCGGTGAGGCCGACTCATACCAGACTTTATACATTCACTTACGTACTGAAAATATTGGATATAATTGTAAATATTAGTATCTGGTGCACTGCAATGTCTATTTTTGGACAATACATGTGAACTACAGTACGTCTGCAATTTGTTTGCATCTACAAATGTTAGAATGTTAGGTCCATTCGTATCTGCGGAAATTTGTAACTTGAATATTCATAAATCGGGGACTACCTGCACTCCTAAAAAAATCGGAATAATTAGCTTTTTAAATTATGATTCTTTGAAGCGAGACAGTGTAATGCTGAAAAATGAACATTTTTGGGGGACTGTAATGGGTTTTACTCTTGGGCAACACCACAATCATAAACATGAGATGAGGTCTTAAGGAAATGGGGGAATTTCATTTACAAAAATGGGGAAGGAAAGAAAGGTCAGAAAGAAAGGGAAGTAAAGTATGTGAAGGTGTGCACGTGCAGGTCTGGTGGCAGTGCCCAGCTGGCATGCAGGCGCAGGCTGGCGAAGGATGGCGGCGAGCAGAGTGGCAGAGTGGACCCACATAGTCGCATTCCTGCGTCTCCATGAGCACTCTTCTTCCCGCTGACCTGGCCAACTGGCCCCTTTCAGCTCTCCATTGGCTGCGGCCTTAGGCAAGAGTCCCTTCAAAACTATTGTACACACCAACCTGTAAATTCTCTTTTGCACAATATTCATTAATTGCTAATTTGCACAAACTATTTTTATCTTTGCTGCTAATTACAAGGAATGTTTACGTTTTTACTGTTTCTCCTCCCACTACAGTACCTCAACTCCACCTCATTACCACAAAGTATTGTGGTTTGTCATGTTGTTGCATTGTCACTTCGTCGCTCTTGTTTGCACATTTGCACGTGCACCTATGTTGTCTCTTTTGTATAAAAACGTAGATCGTTCTTAAAATGTCAATCTGTCTTGTCTCAGCTAGCCAGCTAATTAGGTTTCTTAGTTAACTAGTTAGTTTTGTTCATTTATGTTGTTTATTTATGTTGTATGTAGCACCTTGGTCCTGGAGGAACGTTGTTTAATTTCACTGTGTACTAAACTGTGTATGGTCGAGGTGACAATATAAGCCTACTTGGCTACTTGACTTTACTTGGCTTGTCTTAACTTCTGACGTCTGATGGATGGCTTTCCTGGCTGGGAACGGAGAACAGGGTCTCTTCGGCAGCAGGATCCCGAAGGCTGGCTTTACACAGGAGTATGAGTGCAGTGGGAGTTTGTGCAATGTTCTTGTGGCTGTCCTTCACGTGGCGATCAAAAGGTTGCTTTCAGTTTCGTTTCTTTGATGTTCCTGGGCACGTTACATCACCCCACTCGTATGCCACTCTTCCATGATTTTTTTAGTGTCCACCGCACGATCTCTAGCGCCACTCTCCGCCTTGTTTTTATAACCAATAGCACTGATTACTTCACAGCCGTGCCTCTTTCCAGTGGCCCCGCCCCTTCACCCACTTGTGAAAGGGGAGACTGGTTACTTGGTGAGCCTATGGAGTGAGTGAGGAGTGATAACAGATTGAGAAACACGCTCATCACTGGTGCACCCCGCGGCTGAAGTTACTGTAGCAACTGAAATTTTGGGGGAAGCAAGATTGGTCACTTTCCTGTTGCAACTTTAGAAGTAGCTTCTTTGGCACACAAATAGTCTGTATTATACAGTACAGACCAAAAGTTTGGACACACCTTCTCATTCAAAGAGTTTGACTTTGTATTATGGCAAGAAAAAAGCAGCTAAGTAAAAGAAAAACGAGTGGCCATCATTACTTTAAGAAACGAGGGTCAGTCAGTCCGAAAAATTGGGAAAACTTTGGAAGTGTCCCCAAGTGCAATCACAAAAGCATCAAGCGCTACAAAGAAACTGGCTCACATGTGGGCCGCCCCAGGAAAGGAAGACCAAGAGTCACCTCTGCTGCGGAGGATAAGTTCATCCGAGTCACCAGCCTCAGAAATCGCAGGTTAACAGCAGCTCAGATCAGAGACCAGGTCAATGCCACACAGAGTTCTAGCAGCAGACACATCTCTAGAACAACTGTTAAGAGGAGACTGTGTGAATCAGGCCTTCATGGTAGAATATCTGCTAGGAAACCACTGCTAAGGACAGGCAACAAGCAGAAGAGACTTGTTTGGGCTAAAGAACACAATAAAGAACACAATAAAGAAAACTCTTTGAATGAGAAGGTGTGTCCAAACTTTTGGTCTGTACTATATGTAGAACATAAGCACCAATACTGTGTTTTGGCCAAATCTATGCTGTCCCATATAGTGCATAGATGTTCATTCTATGTGAAGGTGATTAAAATTTTCGATTTATTACTATTGTTACCAAGATGCATGGTCCATTGTTTGAGTTGACATGTAACAGTGTTTGTGCTGCCGATGCAGAGTCTTATAATCAAATCTTGCAAACTAATCTTATAGTCTTAACAAGTCCATGAAGCTATAAATTGTGTGAAATGTTGAAGCTCTGTCAAGCTCCCCAATCTCTTGTGTATGTTAGGAGAGGAATACAGGAAAACTTTGTTCTGCCAAACTCCTATGCAGTTAGATGATAGATGGGATGAATATCCAAGATGTTTGGAACCTGAACATATTTGACAGGCACTTACAGAGTTTGGCTCTGACTGCAGCATAATCCCATCAGTACCACTGCAAAGTGTGTCTAGCAGCCTATGGGAAAACTGTTACATTATATGGCCAAAAGGATATGGACACCTTTATAGACGCATTACAGTAGTTTCTGTATCTTCCGCATACAATACTATTGTGTTGGAGTCACATATAACCACACCCACCGTGAGGGAAAAAGCGCTATATTTCTCCAAAATAGAGCTGCTCATAAAAAAGAACTGCTCATAACGTCCTTCTACTCAACATTTTGATTCTATTTATTTATTTATTTTATTTAACCCCAGGGCAAATACCAAAGCACTGGAAAGTTTCATTAAATTCTGTCCAGGCAGTTTTGTATGATGCTGTGACAAAATTGGCTGAACAGACATACAGATATACAGATCGGCAGAATTTTTCTGAGACTAGTTTCTGGTCCTCCAATTAATAGAACGTAAAGATATCATTGAAAGAGTGAGCTCTTTCCAATGCACAGACAAAACCGTTCTTCTGTTTATATAGATTTTACCAGCTGCATCAGGCCCATTAAAACTTTCTTTGTGTACAATGCATCAATAAATAAATGTATACAATAAATGTAAATACTATGTTGAATACTTAATGGTTGTTATATATTATTGTTATTTGCATCTATATTATATGCATCAATATTCAACTGAGTTCAATGTCACACCATTGCTTCCATTGTGCATTAGTCTACAGTTGTAAGTAAACCACATCTGTGAGACTAGACAAATCATTGTCTTGTGGTGTTTCAATCAAGTGCCCCTTTCAGGAGTGCCATCACACCTGTACTTTGGTCTCCACAGAGGTTGATGCTGGAAAGTGGAAGTTGTATTTTGTGTATGTGCAAATGGATGCATGTGCACGCAAGATGCACTTATCTTTTCCGAGCTGAAGTTGCCAATTTGTGGTTGTAAAACATAATAAATAGTTGTTTTGCACTCACTTTTGTCATGTGCAAAGTCACAGAAGACAGGCTGTGGTGTTCTATAAATCCTACCTACTGTATCATACCATACCAAAAATACATCATGGTTGACTGTGTTAGCGCACTACCGATAAATATATCTATGACAGCCATTGTGGGTTGATGCTTATTTTGATAAAATTTTTTAATAATTTTTCTAGGGCCCTATGCAATTTATTTATAGTACGTAAAGAGCGTCCTGGTCTTCCCTGTGCTACCAAAACAGAGCTGACCTGTTGATGCATAAGCTTCACGAGAAGCATGTGCAGAAGCTTGGCTATAGTCTTTGGCACCAAGCCCTTAGCACCAGATCCTGTAAGGTGTGAGATGGGGTCTCATGGATAGGAATTTTTTTTCTCCATCCAGCACATCCCAGAGATTTGCTGCTGGATCGATATGAAGTATTTGTCATGTTCCTCAAACCACTCTTTGACAATCTTTCTGGTGTTTCAGTATCCTGCTGAAAGAGGCCACTTGATTGGTAACAAAGTTTAGGTAGGTGATTTGACGGAACATTTTCATACAGTAAATGCCAGGACTGAAGGTTTCTGATTGTCCTTCCTTGGAACAGTTTTGGTAGGTTGTTGGTTTAAATCTTGTGGCTGATTGGTATGGTCTATGTTTCCTTCACTTTTCTTTGCTCTTGTTCTGCTACAGCAAGTAGTGAATCAAGCAGTTAATATGGACACAGATCCCATTGGAAAGACTGGTAAGCTTCTTCACTGCATTGCAGCAACAGACGGTGGACAGAAGAACACTGAGTGCCTTTACTGCATTGGAATGCAGATTAGTGGAGTAAGGATAGGCATGGGCCAAATGCAACAAACTTCTAGCCACAATGCAACAGCTCAGTGAATTGCGCATCTTGAGGGAGCCTAGTACATTTTCCTGACTTACAGCAACAGACTCTGATAAGCACATTTTCTGAACTTGCAGAGTGCTCGTTTGGGGAATTCTCGTTTGGTGGTTTGCAGAAAGAATACATACAACCAGAGATACAGGGGGAACAGAGATCCTACAGACAGCACTTCAGGCTTTGAAAGTGAAAGCTACTTCAAGCTATAGCAACAAGGTATAGAAAATTTTAAACATGCTTAAAAACCCTCTGTGCCAGGTGCAATGGGTACCTGGATAGGTCTTTGGTGCACAGGCCCAGGTGGCATTAAATGATCAAATGTCCTTCTGTCTGAGACATGAACAAAACACAAGACTCACCAAATTGCCCTTAGGCATTCATCTGTGCCAGCACATTATTTCTGCTAAATTATGTTTCAAAGACTGCAAAACAGTGAATAGAAGGAACTATGTGGAGTGGAGTGTGGCATCACCTTAAAGCCACTACATCAGATCAGAACCCAAAGATAGTTTTGTGCCAGAACAGACTATGATCATGCCTCTAAATCCTCTAAATCAATTTCTGTTTTTATATTTGAATTGATTAAGATGATGGTAAGATAAGTTTCCCATCTGCAACTTCACCATTTTAGCTTGGTAACTCCGGGCTAGAGCCTATCTAAGAGCTTAAATGTTGTCTTAAAGATACTGCATTCCTGTATGTTATGCATATAAGATTAGATACAAGCCATGAACAAACATGACTGGTTTGTGAGCATATAACCGAAGCATGCATATTTACACACTGTTGCGGTGAACAGACGATTCCTTCGCCCCAACAGAACCAAACTCACATATCAGTTTATAGTCTTTCCCTTTGTTATAATTTTAGCACCCTAGAGCCCCTGCATTGCTACAGGAGGATCTCCATTATTTAGATGACTGACTGCTATGCTGACAGTCCCAACAGCAGGTGAGGAGCCAGACAGAGCTTCTGAGAGCTTCTGATCTTGTATGTGGAACTGAACTGAAAGTCAATTATGAGATGAGTCATTTGACAGACTGCACATTTCATCTATAAGAAAATTGACTCATGGGCCATGTAAGCCATTTTGACACAACACGAGGCTGTCTATATCAGAAATGCAGACAGAAAAATGGGCAAAGGAGAAAAAAAAACATGGAGGCTCGATATGCGGATATCTATGTCCTTGAAATTGAAGTTGTATAAGTTGTTTGGCTACATTTTCAATCATCCAGTGGATCAATGGCAGATGCAAATATAAAATGTCTTCCCTAACACCAAGCTTTAATGGACAGCCACACAACCAGAAAGGGAGGAAATTTGGATGTGTTAGCGGCCCAACTGTAGTGCTTAGCTCCAAATTTCCTCCCTTTCTGGTTATACTGCAATCTCAGTATCCATGCCAAAGATACAAAGTATATCAATAAACGTATCAAATAAACCTCAGCCACATTTTACAGACTAAATATTGGTAACTGCAAACCATATGCTCTGTGGCAAGTAAATAGAATGCCATTTTAATACATTGTGATTCTTATCTTCAACTGAGTACAATGTCTGCTGCTTCCTTTGTTTATTGCTCTCAACAGAAACCAGTAATAAAAAGGAATTACCCAGCAAACATGGGTCACTGCGGTAGGACGGCATTAATTGGTAAAAATATTTCCTTAAAATATATTCTGATACGTTTGTACTGTACATGTCTACAGTTGTCTGGGGTTGCATATATACACAAGCTGTTACTCTGACTTTTATCTACGTGTTGTTCAATATATACCTACCAAACAAAAATTTGGACAATTGATGACCATTTATGACAGCTGTTGTGAATCAGATAATGTCAAACACGTCCATTCAACTTTCATTTTGAAGCCATTTTTCAACCATGACGGGACGTGTCGGAGGGACGTCATTTCAACTTTCATCAAACGTCCAAATATTTGTTGGGAAATATGCTGTGTAAAGTATACTTTGATGGGATCACAGCCAATAGGAATGTTCGGCAAGCTGAGAAGAAGCTGGAGGCCTGACGGTCTTCTACTCTATCATTAGGCCATTGTTACAACTAATTAGTAAACATACTATAGAAGTATACCCCCCCCCCCCCCCCCCCGGCATTTTTTTCTCTGTGTTACTCTGCTGAATTCCTACCCATCAGTTATGTCTCACCTATCATTTGACTGCGACCACCTGGGGAGGTCAAAGGCTATCACATGTTTCTTCCAAGACATACAGTATAAAGCCAGCTAACCGCATCTCTTTAAACTACTGGTCATGCTGCGCCGTGGAGAGGTTTAACAGACTTGTAGGGAAGCACACTCTTCCTTCTCCCACATGCATAAGCCCAAAGACACCCATGAATGGCTTGTGTTGCTGTGAATGATAGGGGTATGTACCACTGAGCATAGCCATTTTCTTGGCACTCTTGGCTCTTGGCCACAGATGGCTATGGCATCATTGAACTCACAGTCTCTGGACAATAGTGTGTTAACGCTTTTCTGTGGCTCTACTCAGAAGCCAATTTCTCTGGTGTAAAGCTACCCTAATGCACTGCATGAGCAACAGTATAAACAGATAAGGTAGCTGTTATTAGATGCTGTGGCTATAACAGTTACTAAACAGCAACATTTGAATATGATAAAACATGGGGTAAATTAACTGCTCTTTATCTTTAAAAGAATTATAATTAATTTGCTTGTAAAACATGTCAACTGGTGGGAGTAAAAAATATTCACAGAGTGGAGGTGGACCTGCGCTGTTTCATATATACCAGTAAATGCATTCCAAAACAAAAGTCTTTGGTCACAGATGACCTGCTACCGAAAAGGTTTCCTATTAAAGGAGTGTTGTTTGAACTCAGCATGTGGCTCTTGATGTTGCTGGCCACATGAGGGAATGCAGGGAAGCGAGAAAGGAAGCAGATTCTATTACCACACATGAGAAATAAGAACTCACAAACTGAATTTGTGGTTCATTTTATGTGACTTCCTTACTGAGCGCATTTTTCTTCTTCTTTTTCTTCCTTCCTCAGTTTCTCTTTGTTGATTTATTTATCTCTGTGTTAATTCATCAATTTATTTATTTATTTATTTATTTATTTATTTATTTATTTATTTACACCCCCCCCCCTAAAACTGGCTGATTTAATCTGATTAAGTTCTACACTTTAAAAAAATAGAAAAAATAGATTTCTTGGGCTAATTATGCCATTACTGCATTTGCATTTCCATCTTAATTCAAGGCTAAATGTACAGTATATTGTTTTGTCTGAATTAAAACAGTCTGGGCTGCCTCCGTGAGTCGTTTTTGAGTTAACAGTAATGGGGGAAAAAAAACTTTAAATAAAGTCATCTAACTGAAACGAGTCTTTGAGTGAATTTGACCTTCTGGCAGTCGAGTGAATGTATAATGTATGAAATAATGATTGGTCACATGCTGCATATTATACTGCATTCTACTACAATAAATAGCAAGTAGTATATATGCCTGAATACATCCTTTGACAGGGCAACAATAGCCATCTTTTGTAGATGTTACAGTAAATGTCATATTGGTATAATTCTTGAGTTAATATAAAGTATTTCACTATATTAAAGGGTGGTTTTACAGTGTTAATTCATCTACTCTACAGCTAAGGAGGCAGCAGTGTGGTGACAAGCAGATATGTATTTGTATTCATGATATTTTTCCGAAACATAATTATTGAAGGAAGGCTAGTAGCCACACCAGTGATTAATTTATTGGAAATGTATCTATGTTATCAACTTTGCCAATTGCTCTTATAATCTATTGATTATCCTAACAATAGAACCAACACTGTGTTGCATTTAAAGAATAACAATAACAGATAGCTAAATTCATTACGATAATTTATGGGTTGCTTGATTGTGAATATATTACTGAAGCATCTGAATTGATATCTTCACACATCAAGACTTATTGCTTAATTAATTATTACACTGGACCATGATGAGAGGTGTATAGAGTGAAGCGCCTAAAATATACATGAGTTTAAATCTGATTTCCTTTCATTAGCAGTGTTCCGACTGGCAGATATAATTCTTTGTTTATAAGTTTTGGTTAATCTGATTTAAGCAGATTCCAAACAGTAAACAAGTCTCGTCTTACCCTCTAAGGTTTCTTTCAGTCACCTTTAGCTTTGATGACCGCACACAATGTGGTGATCAGTTCATGTGTAAAAATGATTCCTCATTCTCCCAAAACTCTAAGCACTTTTGTAATTTGAGACCTGGACTATGCCTGTGCCATCAGGGAAGAAAAACTCCATTGATCTTATAAGCTGTTTTTCTTTTAGTACATTTAGGTCATCAGCTGAGTTCATTTTATGATCACATGATGTTTCTGAGTCTAGACCGGACCAATGGAAGCAAGTGGTTTTCTTATAGCCACTCAGCCGTTTAGGCCTAATCCTGAGTTCTCATCACACATAGCCATGGTTTTTACTGTTCTTTTTTTTTTTACCATGCAACTTCTCCAAGTGTTTAATTTTTCTGGACACATTTCTTCCACAAAGTTGATGGTTCACCACTATCGTTCCAGGTTTTGCTAATGTGTTGAAGGCTTCTTAACCCAGTTCCAGTAATTTCAAAATAGAAAGGAGCAAGTGTGACGAAGTTACCAAAATTCTCCAGCATGATCAGTAAAACCTAACAGCTGTTTTATTTACAGTACTGTGCAAAAGTCAATAAACGGTCAATATTTGGTGTGGAAACTCTTTGCTTGAACATAAGCGGTAGTGTTCGATACAGATGTGTGCAGTATTCTAAGTAAAGCAGCTGTTAGGTTTTCCTGAGCATGCTGGAGAATATGAGTTCTTTTGGTAACTTCGTCACACTCGCTCCTTTCTATTTTCATGCAAAACCCAGGAGTCTACATTATTGATTTTTTTTCCCATCTGAAAACTGGTATGTCATGTAATATGTCACTTTCTTTACAGGCATGCAAATATTCTTCTGCAATGTTATTTATTCATTAATTGTAGTGTATCTTCGTAGTGAATGATTTTGTACATAATAATGCAGACATAATAAACTCATATAATAAAATTTGTACAGATAATATGGCGCCCAATTTTACCGAAGTCACTGTTACTATAAGAAATAATGGTCCTGCAGACTGAATACACAGATAATCAAATTAGTTTGTTCACAATTTCATTGCACACACTTGGTATGAATATAAGACTTAAGAAACAGACATAAGACTTTAGAAACAGATATTGTAGGACTTTAGAAACAAAAAACTACTGTGTGGGAATCTGTCTTTAGCCTCTTGGTTTTTGGAACCGGCTAAATCTAATGGCACTTATCTAAGAAATCCATCAGTCTTCTTTGTAGAAATCATACAAAAACAATTAAACATCCCGTGTTTAGTCAGATTTCTTCTTCTGACCACCTGAAAGTTGTTGATTTGACAGTCCACTATGTTAAATGTCTTACTGGCTGTTGTGTGTCTTCATCCCCTCCCTCTACCTTCATTCTCTGTCTGCTACAGTCCATACAATTTTTCTGGTATGCAGTTCTAATTGTGAGTGTATTGCAGTATTAAAACACAACAATAAAAACTATTTTTGCTTTGTACATCTTATGTAAAGGCACACAGTATGCATGCATTTATGTCCTCTGCTCTCCTCTCCGCTGCTGCTAACTGGACACCCACACAGGATAAAACGATTGTCTGCATCTTGTGCAGTGGAGAGTAAAATGTGTAAAGTGAAAAAGGATTGTTTTGTATGTTGATGTGTGTCAGATATAGAAAAAATATATAGGTGTTTTTTTTTATTTTTATTATTCATTCTGAATTCTGCCCATCACCGAGAATTAAATAGTTGTTTTCTGGGTCTGGCCAAAAAGCCCCACACTGATATACTGTAGTGTTGATACATTCTTAACTAAACTAGAAAACTAGAAAACACCACAGCAGTGTGTACACATGCTCTCCAGAACATTGCTTAATAATCAGTCGTTTCTAGGTCATGGTGATCTGCCAGCTTGGACTAAATACTACTTGTGTGTATGTATGTGTGTGTGTTGGGAGAAGTTCCTTTGATCTTTTAATGGATGTTTAATTTATGGAACATCTATAAAGACGTGATTGACAGTAGAGTTGAAATAAATTTGTTTGGACATTGCAGGAATAATTTATGCAAATCCCCTCGCCGACTGTAAAGTATAGGCTCCTGTTAATTACCTTCAATGATCAACTTGTTCACACTAGTCTGGTATGCCTTGTTTGGTAATGAATATTAAATCTGGTATAAATAGTTCATTTTGTGCAGTTTAAAGGTCTTAATGAGACCTGCATCTTGGAAATAGAGAGCATCTTGGTCATCTGTTAAAGGGTATTGCAGCAACAAAATGCTAGTTCACTTTAGTGTCTTCTGAGTCTGGTGGAGTGCTGGCTGTAATTTGAACAGGGAGCTGGTGTAAGGGAAGCTCTAAAACATCATGGAATGAATAGATGGTAGACAATTTCGTGTGCATAGTGTTGAGAGAAACATCACACTATTCAGTGAGGAAATGCCAGAAGGACACACTTTAATGGCTTGTTCGAATGCTTAAAATAATTGAAAGTTTTTATATTTTGATTTACCACCCAGCGTGGCCTCACCGAAACAATATTAACCAGTCTCATCGAAAGTAACCACTGCTCATAGCTTCATATTATTACATTTTTAACAGCTTAATTTATGGCTAAGCAAGAACCTCCATATAAATCATATAAATACCACAGACTGCATTTTAATTTGACAATCCAATTATTTGACAGTCGTAACGATCCTGATAATATGCAATACAACCATGCCTCGGGAAGCACACAAGCAAACACCTACTAATAATGTAAAAAGGTCTTGTTTTTGATGAAACAGATCACTACATAGCTGCTAATGATGCATTCACTCTCACTGTGCTACACAAAACAAAAGAAAAAAATTAAAATATTCACATGAAGCTGCTAACAGCAGGGCTCCCAGGCAAGCAGCCCAGTGGCCATTAAAATAAGCCCAGAAACCAGCCCGATAGCCAAAATTCAAAATATGATTCTTCTTCGTCTTATACCATGCTTTGACATTTTCTGCTGTCATTGACAAATGTATTACAGTATAAGATTTACAACGTAACATCACACAATTTAACCAAGCAACATTAAAGCACACAGTGTTCCTAAATATTGTAGTTCTTTTTACCGAAGTCATAAAATGGGAATGGGCTTCTGGCAGCAGGATAAAATGCCCTGTGTTCAGTCATGTGGTGCACATCATTAACCACATACACAACAAGCATACATTAGCAGGGAGACGAGATAAATTCCAGAAAATGAAAAAAGAAAATTTCGGGAAATCTTTGGAAGACAAATGCATGAGAGGATGTGAAAATGTGAAAGTTTTTACCAATGTACAGTAAATCATGTGGTGGTAGGCATGGTGGCCTGCACAAAGCATTAACATAGTCGATTTTTTATTTTGTTCTGAAATAGAAACAATCCATGTCTTTCTCATGCGCACCTTAACAAGAATTTATAGCATTTTAAAATTTCCAGAAGAAAGTGAGGAGAAAATTGCATTTAAAAGGACACCCCACCCACCTGTACATTTATAACCAATAACTTTTATGAGAACAATATTCGAAAATGAAATAAAGAAAGTCAGAAATATAAACAGCGCATGCACATCACTGACATTTTGAGACCTGGTAAATGATGCCAGACTGATTAGCTTTGTGTCTGTTTCTCTACAGAGTGTACTGTAACCAGCTAAAAACTTGATCAAACGCACTTCTAAACTTAAATGTTTAGGCAGCCTCAGCAAGATTTCCTGCTGTGTTTGTTAAACTGGGTTGTTGCCCAGAATGATCTTTTGAGGCAGATCTCCTCTTTAATGAGAGATATTAAAGTATTTCATTAGCAGAAAAAAAATGCCATTTTAAATATATATCACATATATATATATTTGACAAATATATTACATGAATATAGTTTTTTTTCCCACCATCATTTTAGGCTGTTGTCCAGAATTCAGCTATAAACTTTTTTTCAGATGTTACTGTGGTATACTGAAGTATAATTATAACCACTTCATAAGTGTCAAAGGCTTTTGTTGACAATTACATTTAAGTTTACGCAAAGGGCCGGTATTTGCAGTGATGACCCTTCTTTTTGACCTCTGCAATTCGCCCTGGCATGCTGTCAGTCAACTTCTGGGCCACATCCTGACTGATGGCAATCAGATGAATGCTTGGTGTTTATTGGAATTCGTGGTGTTATGTTTATCCACCTGCCTCTTAAGGATTAACCACAAGTTCTCAATGGGATTAAGGTCTGAGGAGTTTCCTGGCTATGGATCCAAAATTTCGATGTTTTGTTGCCCGAGCTATTTAGTTTTTACTTTTGCTTATGGCAAGGTGCGCCATCCTACTGGAAAATGCAACATTCGCCATCAAACTGTTCTTGGAGAGAAGCTGCTCTCTGAGGATGTTTTTGTATCATTCTTTATTCATGGCTGTGTTCTTAGGCAAAATTGTGCGTGAGCCAAGTGATCTCCCCTTGCTGAGAAGCATTCCCACACATAAATGGTCTCAGGATGCTTTGTTGTTGGCATGATACAAGACAAACTTTTTTCATGGCCCAGACAATCAGAAAGGGGATTCATCAGAGACAATGACTTTAGCTCAGTCCTCAGCAGTCCAATCTCTGTACATCAGTCTGTCCCTGATGTTTTTCCTGGAGAGAAGTGGCTTCTTTGCTGCCCTTTATTAAATGCTGCTCATTCTGATCTGATTATGGCTATTAATGTAGCTGTATATAGGTATATACTGTGTATATATATATATATATATATATATATATATATATATATATATATATATATATATATATAATTTATGTAAGTTATTGTTGCACACGGCACAAACGCACAAACCACAGCTGCGCTGTGAGAGACAAAATCAAAGAGAGGTAGCAAACTGCACATTTCTATCTGATATAATTTGTTTTATTAACAATATTAGATATCCAGTCTTTACATAAACATCATAATATGTAGTGATTCCATTTTTTTTTAAAATAGTGTTGTTATCTGGGTAATCTCAAAAACATTGCCAGTGTGCAGTTCCAAAGCGCACCATGAGCTGCCCTAGATTTTGTGTGTTGCATTGTGCAAGCCTAGATGTAAGCTGAAAACTGCTATTAGCTTCTTCTTCATGTTGCTCAATTTTTTGATACCAAAATCGAAAGTAGTCTAAAATGTCTGCTTGAAATGAAAGAAAAACAAACCCATACTGTACATGTTTTTCATGTGTCTCTCTTATCAACAGAAAGGGAAACGTACATGCAGCAAGACAAACAGTGCTTCCTTGGACCTCGGCTTCCCAGCCATGGATTAATGTTATGTTGTAAGTATTTGAGCTTGTGATCTCCAAAATAAAAAAGCACTTAAAAGGCTCTTTACATGTAAAATGTTGCACTATGCTGTGCCATTGCTGCAGAGGAAAGGCTTTTTTATTTTCCTTTAACTATTTGCAGAGTGAGTCAGCTTCCTGAGTCCAATCTTTTACAGCTGGTGCTCCTGTACAGCTGTTGCTGCTCTAGCCATAGCCATCTGTTTATTTGTCTATATGTATTGTATGTCTATCACAATTGGCAAAGTTAATCCTCTTGAGCACCGAATTTGTCTTTCACAACATGGGACCTTTTGACAATTGCTCAGATACAGACACAAATCTTGTTCTCAGTACTGTAAATGCATTTCCCAAAACCTGAAAGACTCAATCACATGTCAAAATCAAAACATAAAATGCCAATCAATCACTTGGTCTTACCGAATGGATAACACACCTGATAACCGCTTAAACATGGATCCAATAAATTCTCCCGAAAGATTGTCAGACTGCTGACAAAAGAAATCGCAGTAGAGCCGGTCCATAATACAGAATGTATTATGTATTTATTCCAGTATTAAAAAAGCAATAAATTAAACAAAAACAAGCCTGGCTGCAGTATGAAATCAACACATTACCAGAAATCTCTTTGTATGGTGACATAACCTGTAAGGAACAAGAGGAGTGAGGTAAGAAAACTAATATGAAACTCATCAGTTCTTCTCTCACCTTTTGGATATTTCTTTTGAAAGGAGCCCGGTATAGTTGCCATGAATTAAGCAATGTGCCTCTTTAATATCCTGTCTGAAGCAGAATGTCCCACAGAGGAGATACTTACAAAGTCAACAACATGCCAAATCTATATACCTCATAGTCCTCATTAAGTCAACTACTGTCACAGTAGTGGCAGTACAACTACTACAACTCCTGTTCTGGTTGGAACACTCCGGCACTATAAAAAAACCATATGCTGTTTCAACAGTGCAGATATTATAGAATGCCGTGACAACGGTGTATTTGATGAGGAGGAGACTCCTTTATCCTGGAGGCCTAAATTTGGAAAGTGGAGGAAATACAGGTACACCCTGGATGAGACACCAGTTCATCACAGTTCACTGTACACACACCTGTTAAGTACCCATTCCTACCTAGAACATATACCGTATTGAAGATCTGAGGACAGGTTGATGTGAGACTGCACATCTTCATGCTTCAGTCCTACCCAAGTTATGGTTGGTTAAACAGTGCACCATAAGTGTATCGGATTCAGATATTTTCCACCTTTTGATTTTCTGTGCCTTCCTCTCTCACTTGCCATATCATACACACCTGAAAATAGTTACGTTTCTTTTCTATTAAACACCTGACTCGTTCTTCATTATCACATTGCACTACTGTGTTTATACTGTATGTGCTTCTGGTATTACTTTAATGATTTTTCTGCCTGAGTAAACTGGAATGAAACGTGAGATGTGTATTTGTAATCATATACAGTAATATTGCTAATTTGACCAAGGAACACTGCGTCTGTTAAAATGGAAACTGTGCATAGCCAGTTAAAACAAGTGCAACGTTTTGACCTGCATGTCATAGACAGTTAAATAAAAATGACATCCATGCAATGACAAATGAGTTATCATTAATTTACTATATGTAAACAATAGGAATTGGCATAGTGCTGTGACCAATAATTTGTGTGTTCACTCCAATTATGGGGCACCGTTATTCACCAATTACTTAAAATGTAGGGCATGTTCGGTAGGTTTACATTTCCGCATGGACACACGGGGAAGATAATCTAATCACATAGTATAATATTTGTTATTTAGATGGTGTGATCACATTTCAGTATAAAATTAGATCCATAAAATGTTTTTCAGCAATTCATCCTGAATTTTGCTTAAAAAAAAAAAAAAAATTTTTTTAAATCAGGTGATTGCAGTATACACAAATGTTCAGACTTTATTTGCTTCAGTGATGAAAGCTGCTATTTATTATGCATTTTCCTAAACTGAAATTAAGCAAGTTACTGGCTACAGTTATAAAGATGTCTTTTGCCTCCAGGCTTGCATTCAATAAGGTTTTGGAAATATTCCTTAGAGATTTTGGTCTGTATTGACATTATAGCATCATGCAGTTGCAGCAGATTTTTCGGCTGCACATCCATGATTGGAATCTCCCATCCACCACATCCCAAACGTTCTCTATTTGATTGGCATGTTCAAAGAAGCCAGTTTGAGATGATTTTAGCTTTGTGACATGGCACGTTTCCTGCGGTCATAAAGGGATAAACATGGTCATCAAGAATTCTTAGGGAGGCTTTGGCTTAATTGGTACCCCATTCCCCAAAAACATTTCAGTGCCACCACCAGTCTGAACTGTTGATACAAGCCATGATGGATCCATGCTCACCAAATTCTGACCCTTCCCTAGTGTTGCAGATGAAGTTGAGACTCTTCAGAATACGCAACATTTTTCCAATCATCGGTTGTCCAATGATGGTGAGCCCATGTGAACAAGTGCCTTGGTTTCCTGTTCTCAGTTGACAGGAGATGCACCCAATGTAGCCTTCTGCTGCTGAAGCCCATCTGCTTCAAGGTATGACGTGTTTTGCATTTAGAGACACTCTTCAGGATACTTCAGTTGTAATGAGATGTTATTTGAGTTACTGTTGCCTTTCTTTTAGCTCAAACCAGTCTGGTCATTCTCCTCTGACCTCTGGCATCAACAAAGCACTGCCACTCACTGAATATTTTCTCTTTCTCAGACTATTCTCTGTAACCCCTAGAGATGATTGTGTGTGAAAATCCCAGTAGATCAGCAGTTTCAGATTTTTTACCACATTTAGTCAGACCATATGTCGTGCCCATGTCTACCTGCCTAAATGCATTGAGTTGCTGCCATGTGAATGACTGATTAGATATTTGTGTTAACAAGCAGTTGAACAGGTGTACCTAATGAAGGCTGTTGAGTGTATGCTGTATATGCACTGCCCGGCCCTCCAAAAAAGAAAAGTTACACACGTTAAGATTTGAATTAGCAGTCTTTTGCTTTGATTACTGCATGCATTCACCATTGCATCATTTGGATAAGCTTGTGCAATGTCATAAAATCCATTTCTTTCCAGAGTCACATTTTTTTCTTTCTAAAAACTGTGAATGAATGATTGGCGAGTCAGACCACTGCGTAAAGTCTTCTCCAGCACATAACAAAATTTCAAATGGGGTTAAAGTCTGGACTCATTATGGCTCATGCTCCCTAAGCCATTCTTTTACAATTTAAGCCTGATGACTCCTGGCATTTTTATCTTGGAATGTAAAAGAAAAAATCCATTGATGAAAAAGCCTGGTAATTTAGTATAGTATATTTAGGTCTTCCGCTGATCTCATTTTGGGGCACATAACGTTGGTGAACCTAGACCTGAAAAACAGAAGCAACTCCAGCTCATAACACTACAACTACAGGCTTGTACAGTAGGCACTAGGCATGATGGATGGATTACTCTGGATCAGGATTATTCTTGACTCATCAGACCACCTGACCTTTTTGCAGTGCTACAAAGTCCATTCTTTATGTTTCCTAGCAAACTGAAACTTTTACGCTGATTAGCCTCACTGAGAAGTGGTTTTCTTAAGGCTACACAACAGTTTAGTCACCATACCTTCAGTTCACTTTGCATTGTGGGTGTGGAAATGCTCTTATTTTCACTATTAAACATAGCCATGAGTTCTACTGGGTTTTTTTTTTTTTTTTTTGCTTTTTGACTTGATTTCATGAAATATTTACATGCTCTCTAATCATTATAATACAAGATTTTTCTTGACCACATTTCTTCCTTGAAGGTGATGGATCACCACTATCCTTAAGATTTTAATAATGCATTTTCCAGTTCTTAACCCAGTCTGAGTAATTTCAGCAATGTCCTTAGTTGTTTTCTTTGCTTGATGCAGGCCAATAATTTAACCCTTCTGAAACAGAGTAACATACTGTATTTGCCACGACCACAGGGTATGTCGTCTGACATGGGTGTTTAAGAAAAGAGCACCTACTCACTGTATCAGTTAGGGTTAAATAACCTGTTGCCAGCTGAATGATATTATTCACTGTACTATTTACTTGGTTAAATCCAGGTAGTGACTCTTTCTTTTTCTTTTTTTTTTTTTTGGGCAGTGTATAATACTATTTTAATTAAAAAAAAAACTGTACTAAGAACATAGCTTTTAATTTTATTGCTTTGTTTGCTGAAAATACAAATATATATATATATATATACACACACACATCACCCACACATCTTGAAAGATATATTCTTAATTGTCCTGTTTTAATTCAGCTCATCAAATACATAATAATTAGCAGTTTTCATCTCTGATCAAAAAAGTCTTAAATCTTAAAAATTTTGGTCAATGTACAGTGGAACCTCGGATCGTGAGTAACGTGGTTTACGAGTGTTCCGCAAACCGAGCAAAGATTTTTAATAATTTTTACGGAAACCGAGCAAGTATTAGTTTATGAGCGCCGAGTATCATTTATCACGCATGCGACTCTTATTTTGACACTAAGCGTCACTCTCTCACCCCCCTCCCTCCCCCCACGGCTTCGCAAACACAAAGAAACTCTGCTCATCTCTTATGAGTGTGCGCTCGCAATTTGACACCGACACACAAACACACACACGCGCACAGACGCTCTCTCGCCTTTTCACCCTCAGAAACACACAGAAACTCTACTCTGACGCGATTCTTTTCAAAGATAAGGTGCTGGTTCAATTATTTTTTTTTTTTACTTTGCAGCAGTGATTCCCTTAGTATGCGCTCATGCCAGATCAGAGAGATTTCTTTTCCCCTGTTAAAACAGTGTTTTCGTTGTGTGTGTCCGTTTGTTGTGAAACTTAAGTTATTCCCTTAGTATGCGCTCACGCCAGGGTCAGAGATTTCTTTTTTCCCTGTCAAAACTGTTTCCGTGTTTGTGTGTGTCCGTTTGTTGTGAAACTTAAGTGATTCTGTTAGTATGTGCTCACGCCAGTCTCGCTTTTTTCCGTTAAACCGGTGTTTCCGCTGTGTTTATGCGCTTGTTGTAACACTTAAAAAGTGAGTCCATTAATATACGCTCATGCCAATCTCAGAGAGATTTCTTTTTTTTTTTCTGTTAAAACGATGTTTCCGTTGTGTGTGTGTTTGTTGTGAATCTTAAAAAGCGAGGTGGGGAGAGGGAGGAGGGGTGTTACTGTGTAAAACGAGGCGAGTGAAGGGGCTAATTCTACACACACACACACACACACACACACACACACACACACACACACACACACAGCGCGTGCGCGCACCAATGAAAACACTTATCTGTCAGGATTTATTTGTACTTTTTTTTAAGGTAAAGTGCAGATTAATTTGTTTTATTTTCATTTTATAGATTGTATGAATTATTTTTATGTATTTATTTTTTGGGGCTGTGGAACAAATAATTTGAGTTTTCATTATTTCTTATGGGAAATGATGATTTGGTTTACGAGTGTTTTGGAATACGAGCCCACTTCCGGAACGAATTATGCTCGTAATCCAAGGTTCCACTGTATTCCTTGAAAGGAGAATCTGTTCTTACTGTTCAACAGAAATCTTTCAACTCTAACCACTGATGGATCCAATTTGCCTTGATACCTTATTTCCACAGATCTTGATCCTTATGAAATAAAAAAGCGGCAAAAGCGGCATTTTATACAATTGGTTTTATGACTTTAAAACCTGTTGCCTCGGTAAATCTCAGGCATTTCTATCAGGCTCATTAATATTCACACAGAAGCATATCTTGAAAATAGAAGAAAAAAAAAAAAATATATATATATATATATATATATATATATATTTTTTTTTTTTTAAGGTACAGATACATAGGAAAATCAAAGATGTTAAAATGTTGAAGTGAAATTTGCTGTTACTGATAGTGAACCATCTTTTATACTGTATTTTTTGCCATTCAACTGAACAGAGTCTTTAAGATTTTATGAGTCGGTTGTGTGATGTTTTTTGAGTCTGCTTTAGTTCCGTCACTGTTTGTTTCTCCAGCTTCTCCCAGCATCCCCTTAACACCTCTGCACCTCTGTACTTGCCGTGAGGGCATTTGAAAAGCCCTGTCTACCCTTACACCCAGCATCACTCACTCATGCACTCATTACATACAATTGAACTCACTCTGAGCATCCTGGCTGAATTCTATAGCAGCTCCATCATCCCAGGGAAAACACTAGAGGAATACACAGGTCTCCTGCTCAAGTGCTCCAGTGCTCAAGAAGCAGATCCCTCACTGGAACAGTGTCTGCTATGTTTCTGTCACGATGCCAGAATGTTGATGAGATGGGATTTAACCTGTGTTTGTGTACATTGACAATTAAAACTGAATCACGTTCTGGATAAGATCTACTACCATTTTTTTTTAAATATAATGTAAATATAGATAGACGGAATGGTTTGTAATATAGGCTATATATAAACCATTTCTATAGTAGAAATAATTGGTGCCAATACGAGAATGATCAACATCCATGATTATGACCTGAAGATTTTACTGATTGCAAATGACTATATTTTGTCATTCAAACATTTGTCAATGTTAATATATTTGACTGCAAATAACCTTTTACAAGCTTCCATACTATTAATAGTATCTGAGGATATTTGTGATGCAGTCAGAACTCTCACTGAGTTTACAAATCTCATCCAAACATTTGAGAGTAAAATTCCCAGTGATAATTATTTTATAAGTACAGTTTTTTTTCCATCTGGCAACAGAACAAAATGACTGCTGCCTGCTACAGTATACCTGTTATTCTCACTTTTACATCACCCACATGTGTATGACACACACACACACACACACACACACACACACACACACACACACACACACACAGACCGAGAACAAAGAGCCTTATACGCTACAGTATATCTCGCTCTCATGTTCTCTCTCTATTTTGCACACGCACACACACACACACAGGACAGAGACATCTAATCTAAAACTAGCTATAATTTTCACAAGACTTAATGACTAATGTTGATAAAAAAGAACATGGCTAACATAGCATGGTGTTTAACTTAAATTTTTTTTTTTATACTTTAACATCTTTTCTGTCTGAATATTTGGGTTTATTACTATTTCAACACTACTGTAATCTTTAGGACCCTTATCAGTGCCCTTAAAGACCTAAGTACTGGTAAAATAAAGCTTGTTGTGGCTTTTTTGATCTTAAACGAGAAGTTGCGCAATCAGATCTATAAATTTCTGGACACTGACCAAAATTTTTTGTGAGATGATTTTTTTTTTTTTTTTAGCTGCAACTACAGCATATTGATTTGAAATTAAATTGTGAATGTGAAAACATTTGAACTTTTAGTATTTTTAAGTGTTAACCATGTTCGAATTACAGACCTTTTATATACCGTATGTAGTCTCCCTGTTTAAGAGACCAAACCCAGAAATTATTATGGCCCGTTCCGGCGCACCTCTACTACGTTCATCTTTATTAATCAGACATTAATCAATTGAATCATCCGTTTATTTATTCATTTTTACCAGTGCCGCAAGTGGGACAGCAGAGCCATGTATTTGCCAGAAGTAGGAAGTATCTTAATACTCATCCGTTCCATGGACACGTGTTGTCACATTTTGGCAGATAAAAGTTCTACAGTTGATTTCATGTGGTGCATTTCCTGTTACCATCATTAGGCTGGTAAGAATTATTTTCCTGCTGAAGAAAAACCTCTTCACAGCAGTTGGCCAGGTCAAGGACAGGTACAGTCCGAGGTGGGTGTACAGTGTCTGTGTCAAAATCAACAATCAAAATGGAAACAGACAGAACGTTTTGGACTTTTCTGCCTCTGAATTTCTTTCAAATCTTCATAATAAATAAAATCATTGAGACTTTTAGTTTTATATACTTCTTATATGTATTTAATATGAATAGGTACATAACAGAGACGCATAAACCCTGTTGCCCACAGCCATAGCTGATATTTGTGGCTACTGTATGATGCCAAGAGAGCACAAGAAATAATTTATGCTCTCTGATGAGATGCTTTTACTTTCTTTCCTTCACCATCATTCAGAGTGAAACTAACCAGTCATTGGCTTTGGTAAACTCATGTATGAGAAGGAGTGTAATTTGCACTTTCTTCTAAGTGTTTAGCTGCCTTGTGAATTTGCATGAACAGCAGTTAGTAAAGCTGTGATTGGCTTCAGGGGTCTTACAAAGGAAAATGCCACTTCAGTCTCCACCATCCCAGGCTGCTAGCTGTCATGCTATACATTAGATCTAAACAGAAGATGGGATTTGTAGTAAAATATGGAGGAAAGCATTCTCAATATGGTTACACTCCGATTGCAAAGTAAATGTGTGTCACTCTTATACTGCCCTAGAGATCTCTCTCAGATCCCACTAATCTTTCACATCTTAATTACTTACTTCGCTTTGGAACATGAAACAAGTTTCGAATTAAAGTTAACACTGCTAACATTTATTTCCTCTACACACCACTTTCAATATTGGTCTCAGGGCATTATGTGTACCTTTGGGTGTTCCATGTGCTGAAACCCAGGAAAATACACGCTTCTGGCTTGTTTATGGCTGATCAATGTGAGGTGGTCTCAAGTTTTATTATAGCTTTATCTCCTTATGCTGTTTCTGACAGCATGACAAGATTTTCACCCTAAAGGATTTGTACTTAAACATGATTTATCCTTTTGTTAATATTACCATAAAGTATGAATGTTTATGTACTGTCTTCGAGAGAGGTGCGGACGTGGTACACCTGCCAGATATACCTACTGTATGAGTCATAATATTGTAAGCACCTGTCTAATATTGTGTAGGTCACCCATATGCCACAAAAAACAGCTCTGACCCATTAAGGCATGGGATCCACAATTCTGTAATTTGCGAGGTGGGGCCTTCGTGGGTCTTCAATTTTTTTGCCACATGGCAGCGTGCAGCATCTGCAACAATGTTTAAGTAGATGGTATGAGTCAAAATAAGATCCACAGGAATGCCAGGACCCAAGGATTCCCAGCAGAACATTGCCCAAAGCATCAGACTGCCCCTGATTGTTTGCCTTTTTTCCATAGTGCATCCTGGTGCCATCTCTTCCCCATGTAAACAAACCACACACATCCAGCCATCCACATGATGTGAAAGAAACCATGAATCATCGGACCAGGCCGCCTTCTTACACCGCTTCATGGTGTCAGACACCAAATTTGCATTTATCAAAGCATGTGGTCATCAAAGCATCAGAGCAACTTCCCTTAAAAGTGTGATTTTATGGCTATGTGTGTGCAATCTACAGCCGTGACCAAAAGGTTTGACGATAAAAATATAAATTTTCACAAAGTCTGCTGCCTCATTTTTTTATGCTTGCATATACACCAGAATGTTATGAGATGAGATATAAGATATATACATATAACATACATATAAGATATATGTTGAACAGATGAATTGTAAGTCCCTTTTTGCCATGAAAATGAACTCAATTCCCTCAAAAAAAAAAAAAAAAAAAAACATTTCCACTGCATTTCAGCCCTGCGACAAAAGGAACAGCTGAGATCATGTCAGTGATTCTCTCATTAACACAGGTGAGAGTGTTGGCAAGGACAAGGCAGGAGATCACTCTGTCATGCTGATTGAGTTAGAATAACAGACTGGAAGCTTTTAAAGTAATGTGGATCTTGAAACCATTGTTCTTCCTCTGTTACCCACGTTTCCAAACACGAAACAAATGCAGTCAACTTTGCACAAAAAGGGATTCACAGGCAAGGATATTACTGCTACTAAGATTGGTCCTAAATTAACCATTCATCGGATCAAGAACCTCATGGAGAGAGGTTCACCTGGTCCAGCAAGCGCCAGAAGCATCTTCTACTACAGGATCGGGCAACCACCAGTACAGAGCTTGCACAGGAATGGCGGCTGGCAGGTGTGAGTGCATCTGGATGCACAGTAAGGTGAAGACTTTTGGAGGTTTCCCTGGGGTCAAGAAGGGCAGCAAAGAAGCCACTTCTCTTAGGAAAAACATAAAGGACAGACTAATATTCCGCAAAAAGCTACAAGGATTGGACTGCTGAGGACTGGGGTAAAGTCATTGTTTCTGATGAAGCCCCTTTCTGATTGTTTGTCCAGAGACGAAAAGGTGAGCGCTACCATCAGTCATGTGTCTCCAGTAAAACCTCCTGAGACCATTCATTTGTGGGGTTGCTTCTCAGCCAAGGGAGTTGGCTCACTCACAATTTTGCCTAAGAACACATCCATGAAGAAAGAATGGTACGAAAACATCCTCCAAGAGCAGAAATAGTCCAACCATCCAAAAACAGTTTGACAAACAAATCTTTTCCAGCATGAAAGAGCATGTTGCCATAAGGCAAAAGTGATAATTAAGTGGTTTAGGGAACAAAACATCAAGATTTTAGGTCCATGGCCAGGAAACTCCCCAGACCTTAATCCCATTGAGAACTTGTGGTCAAAGTAGATTAAGCGCATGCCAGGAAGAATTTCAGAGACCTTGAAAAAGCAAGGGTCAACACTGCAAACATTGACTCTTTGCATAAATTTAATGTAACTGTTTATACTTATGAAATGCATGTATTTATATTATATTTCAGTATACTATAGTAACATCTGAGAAAAACACTGATGCATCAGACATTGTGAAAATTCATATTTTTGTCATTCTCAAAACTTTTTGGCCACAGCTGTATTGTCCTGGGTAAATAAATAAAAAGAACTGTTCATTACATTTTTATATTCTATTGCGTTATGTGGAAATATTATTTTCAGAAGTCTTGGCGATATTAATGTATGCAAAACATTTGTTGTTATTTGGCTTGCCAGATCCGTCTTCAGTTTCACTTTGACTTATGACTTAAAATTATGACAGTTTCCCTTTGACTTATGACTTAAACCCTAGAGCAGAAAGGACTTGATTGTGTACATGGATGCTGTTGATGCATTTGCAAAAGTGGGGCAAGTTGCTGGAAGGGATTAAGTGGGTAAATGAAATTGACTGATGAGCTCAGCATTCTCAAAAAAAAAAAAAAGGCATTCCTATGTTCTTTTAAAACCTACAATATTTCCTGCACGGAGATGTGTGTGCAAAATCTTTAAGCAAGGCAAGGTGAACAATTGTCTGCTTCCCTCTAATCAGGTTTTAGATGCGTCTTTTATACATACCCTGTCAATTATGATTACAATAATCAGCTTGGCTGCCACGAGTTTCTTCTAACACTTGGCCAGAAATAGTACTTTATATATACACACACTCTCACGCACAAAAATCTTGATAAATCACATTCTGTCAGAAGAAACCTGTAGAAGAATGTTTATGTACATGACTTTTACACAGACATGATAAATGAGCCCCGTGTTTATTTTAAATATTACTTTGCTATTTATTTCATCCCTTCCTTCTATTCTTTTTGATCCTTACCTGTCTGTCTCAATCAGACGTCTTTGTCAAAACATCGTCTTTACTCTGCGTGTACAGTATGTGTTCGTGTGCGCACATGTAAAAGGAGGCGGTATATGATATGTGAGGCGTTCCTAATGCACAGTGAGGATTATATCTATCCAGCCCACGTCTAGTGTCACAAAGTGTATGCTCTGGAAGACTTCACACCTGCTCTGCCTCCTGATCTATAGCAAATCCAACTTCGCATATGCGCCTACTGCTTATTAGCATCAGCACCTGCTCCGTAATTATGGATTCCGTAGGAAACTCATATATGGTTCAAAGTTAGCCTCTGGTCTCTGCAAAGACCTTGCACCATTATGAGTCATACTGGGCCCTTATTTATAACCATGGATTCTCCTGGTACCTTGTTATTGTGTTGACCTTGTCTGTCTCCTCCTGTGGTCATGATTATGTATTTGCCTAAGTCAAGTCTGTCTATGTGTGTTCTTGAACACTCTGGCTGTTCTGACAAAGGTTCATGAAGAAACCTTAATTACTATTCTCAGCTCTTACAGGCTGTCACCTACAGTATGCCTCATGCATCTATTGCTCTGATGTGCTCCATAACCCCCTATCAGTCCGACTACATTAGCACTCTTAGCTTGCCTTGACTCACTATATATCGGTGACACTAATTTATAGCTGTGTTGAAGTGATATTTGCATAACTCTTTCCCTATACAAATTTCACAGCATAGATGAAGGAAAAATTCATGTAATTTACTGTATAGTGGAGTGCAAGGATTATCACAGTCTTACAATAAAATAAAGAAAACAATAAGATTAGTTGATAATGTTTCTCCATTACAGCCAAGGAACAAAAAATGCCATGTTAAAGTAAAATATCAATTGTGTTAATTGTAAAAAAATCTAACAAAAAAATTATGACAAGGACAACATTCTTCTCAAGATCAAGAAAATGATGACAAGAAAGTCATCATTTTCAACACAACAACAACAAAAAGGAACATAATCAGTAAAACTATATTGTTAATCACACAGCTCATGATCTATCTCATTGACGTGTACTTAATCGTTATTTCAGAACATAATCATTAAAACCATCATACTTCCTTGTGGTCCTTTTGCCGCTCCTCCTTTAACATTTTTATTTCACACACGTCTATGGGTACATCCTATCATGCTGAGAGACTAGTTGAAATGCTCTGTGTGAAACTTCTATGTGTCAAATACTGAGTGTCAGATCACGTTTCTCTCACTGTCCTGATAATCCATCCCTTTCAGTGCGAGTGAACGAGAGAAAAAGGAAAAAAACATGGAAAAGAAAAGGATGATTATACCGAAGGTACTACACTTGGACACTCTTCTGCATTCGCACTTTTTATTGTATTTTTGTATACTGGTAAGTTTTTGTTTGTTCACATATTTTGCCGTTGTGTTGATGGTTGACAATTTATGAGCTCAAGTGCCTCTCTTTCCTGAAGTGAAGCTAAAGTGGATGCAAGCACATGGTAAAACAGAACAAGAGAAGCTAGCATTTACTAACTGATATCTTAGTAGAGAGACATTAAAACGACTGCTCGACATACTCGACCCATCAGTATTAGTGTACATTTACAGTAAGGCATTTAGCAGAGCTCTCTTATACAGAGCGACTTACAAAACTGTGCAGACATTTAGAGGAAGTTCGTTCCACCACCAAGGTGCCAGAACAGAAAAGAGTAAGAAATGTTGATGGGAATGTGCCCGGATTCAGAGGAGAAATCTGACATTAAGAATACATTCCTGCACCCACATGTAAACCACCTACTCAGCTTGTAACTTCTTTTATAGTACAGAGCATGTAAGATGCCTTAGATGTACGGTTTTAAATCATTAACTTCTATTTCAGTGGCAATGTCTAGAATAAACACACATGCTCACCTATCTGAGCTATGCAGAAGTAACAGTTTGTTTTTTTAATTTGTTTCAGTGGGACCAATAAACATTATACAGACCATAGGAAAATAGTGGTAATGGCAAAAGTATTCTTTTCTATTGTGTGTGTGTGCGTGTGTGTGTGTGTGTGTGTGTGTGTGTGTGTGTGTGTGTGTGTGACATGATTTAGACTTGCTAGTGCCTTACATCTCAGTTTGTGGTAATGGTTCCCAAGGGTTTATTCGTCCTGCATGTATCAGTGACATTAAATGATTTATTAAATGTAAGGTGAATGTTAAGAAATGTGAACGAATGAGCTTGATAAATAGCAGTTAATTAGTGTGAAGTGCCTGTGTTTCTGTTGTTTTTTTTTTTTTTTTTCTGTTTGTGAGCAGAATATTTAAACACTAAAGCAATCAATTGTAACAAACTAATTAGTGGTTTGTGTGTGTGTTTAGACAGGACTTTAAATGATTTCAATTTAAACATTAATGATCCTGGTCTCTTGTTGATATCTTGCAGAAGCAAATTGATTCCTTATGTTTCAATTAGCATTAGGTTTCCCTCAGGGGAAATCCCTCAAACTAGAATTTAGGAGGTTGGCAAAAGAGGGTGACCTCACTGGATGAAGTGTTAGCAGGTTTTCTGATGGTTGTTTGGCAGACATTTGGCAGAATGCATTTTGAAAATATGATGAAAGTCAAGGTTTTTGCTTTTTCATTGCAAATTAATCTCGGAGTTGTAAAATCAATACTTATCAAAACATATTGGCATTTCTTGATGATATTAGCCATGTTCTCTGATCAAATTGTCTCATGGGGCGCCTGCTTGTAATTGTAGCTCATATTGTTACGTCACATTGTTAGATTCTTATAAAACTTGTAATTTATGTACCATAGATAATGGTAACTATTCAATGATCTATTTCACAGGAAGAATTACCACAAACCTTAAAAGCGATGTCCATTGCTGGAAATTCCTTAATTGGTGAAACCTCACAAGTAAAATAAAAATAAATAGGGTAAATAAATAAATAAATGCTTATAAACTTGATTTTGCCTTCAAAATATACAAATAATTAAAAATTATTATACAATGATTTTTTCAGGTAATTAAGGGTCAATACTACTTGCAGATGCTTGGTCCGATCTTTATTAATCTTGTAGCCATAGATCAAGAGGTTTTGATGGCACTTTTTTAGTGATTGCAGTGTTAGTGGTGCTTGGACTCCACTGATCTATAATTCTCTATGAAAATCATAAAAATGACATGGGATCTGACATATAATAGCAGTGGGTTCTGGATGGATTTCTGCAGAGCTTCTTGCATTGGTAACAAAGTCAGTTTATATGAATTCGATAGCTGCAGATTAAAAAGAAAAATCTTCACAAGTTTTTCCTTATTTTTCCTCATTATATGTGAATCTTTTTGTTCCACATCCGACTCTTCTTATTATTCTAGATTCCTATGGTATGGGGGAAGCACATTCTATATTTTTCTGCTTCTTCTTCTTCATACAATTCATTTTTTTATAATTCTCTCTCACTCAGTTGAAGATAAAGCCCTGTTGCATTGTGTGCAAAGAGGACTGTAATCAGAGAGCGGTTTGGCAGCATTTCATTTTCATCTGTCATTACTGGATTTCTTCCTGAGTAAGCCACTGATCAATACACTGCTGAGCTTCCTCACACCAGCACTCATTACCCTGTCTGTGGAGCTCACTGTCTGCATCACATCAACTTCTGTAAGGACCATATGATATAACTGTTATAATCGGTTATAATGAACAT
Source organism: Clarias macrocephalus (assembly GCA_011419295.1). Classification (NCBI taxonomy): domain Eukaryota; kingdom Metazoa; phylum Chordata; class Actinopteri; order Siluriformes; family Clariidae; genus Clarias; species Clarias macrocephalus. Next base: position 49,512 of record JAAGKR010003620.1, read on the forward strand.
ATATGTATGTTATTTAAAGAATATACAGGTAACTCTTTGACAAATAAGTAAGCAAATGTTCGAGACAAGACAAATATCATGATTTTGTAGGAGGAAAAACATTACTGTTTGAATATGCCATCCCGGAACTCTTCATTATGCTGCAGTCTCTCAATATCTATACTGGAGATGATATAGGCTGAATTTCTTGGCTGCTACGTCACTATAGACTGATTTTCTTCACATGTTTTTCCAACACTGCCAAGAAGTTCAGCTCTCATTCCAAACGTTTTTTTTTCCCTAGATCACAAATAGTGTTTTCTTCACAGCTTTCAGTAACCCAAGGTTCTCTGCTTCTACATAAAATTTAAAAGATGGCAAAAGTCAAATGAAAGCAAATAAAAGTTTGTCTTTAAATATAAATTTCATTAATTGACTAAAAATTGTATGCTTAGTAAGTACTGTGGTACAAGTAGATTTGATGCATCTCAGTTCAGGGTTCAGGGTATGATCATTAGCCTTATGTGATATTTTAACTGTTTAATCTGTTTATGCAACTTTAAAACAGTTTTATAACGTTGGTAATTCCTGAGTTTGAGCTTTGGGTTTGAGGCCTATGTCATTCTGAAATACTGTACTGAAAAGGCAGAATTCATAGTTAAACTTACAAGCATCCATGTGTTTAAGCTATGGGCCAGACTTTGTAAAAAAAAAAAAACTGTATCAAACTCATTTGAGAGAAGGATTCAACAAAGAATAGTCAAGGTCAAAGTTTGAAAATTTGGACTGCTTCTCTTTGAATACAGTATGTTATTGTTGCTTACGTGCACTTAATTTGGTCTATCTTTTTTAAGTTAATGGATACAGTCAAACCTTGGATTGCGAGCATACTTTGTTCCGTAAGTGTGCTTGTATATCAAAACACTATATATCAAAGTGAATTTCCACATAAAAAATATTGGAAACTCTGATGATTAATTCCACCCAAAACTATTCATATAAAAATAAGTTATACAAAATATAAAATAAAAACAAAAAAAATTAACCTGCACTTTAAAAACATTCCAGACAGAGCATTTTTCCGTTAGTGTGTGTGTGTGTGTGTGTGTGTGTGTGTGTGTGTGTGTGTGAGGGAAGACGAGAAGAGGAGGGAGGAGGCTACTGTGTAGGATGACTGCACACACACTTGCTGGCAAAAAATCCTAATCTTATCCATTCTATCAGTTTTCTCTTCCCGATCATTTCCACTATATTATACTATAGTATTTCCACCATAGTACACTGTCTGACGAAAAAAATATTTCATTCTACCGCCTCTAGCTTTGATCATGGTTCACATTGTGGTGACCAATTTATGTTTGAAAATGATTCCTTGTAGCACTCTTTTACAATTTGAGGTCTGGAATATGCTCAAGCCATCAGGGAAGAAAAACTGCATTGATGTGATAACCTGGTCATCCAGTACATTCAGGTTGTCAGCTGAGTCCATTTTATTGCCACATACTGTAACATTCCTGAGTCTAGACCTGACCAGCTAAAGCAACGCCAGAATATAAGACTGCCTCCAGAGGCTTGTACAGTAGGCATTATTCATGATTGGTGCACTTCCCTTCTAACATTGACATTCTCATTGCTCTGGAACAGATGAAATCTGAACTCGTCAATGCACATGACCTTTTTTCATTGCTCCAAAGCCCAATCTTTATGCTCCCTAGTGAGTTGAAGCCTTTTTTCTGATTAGCCTCTCTCCCAATTTTGTAAGTTTTTGTTGAACTGAGCATGTGGAAATGTTCTCACTATTATACAAAGCTGGAATTCGGCAGTTGATCTTTAACTTCCCCAATCATTTAAGTCATCTCTATTCATGATTCTTTTCTGACTACCTTTCTTCCATAAAGATTTCCAAATTTTAATAAAAAATTCTTAACTGAATTCCAGTAACTGATTTCAAATCATACTGTAGTTATTGTCTTTAATGCAGGTCGATTGCATTAATTAATAATCAATTAATTTGACCCTACTGAAACTTTGGCTTTTTTTTTCTTTTTTTGGGCCCGGCAGTGTATTTTGCTTGTGTCTTAGATTGTGGAGTCTGGTCTATTATGTTTTTCCTTAGGAAAGGAAAATCCAAGATTTTCATGTTAATCGCTTCTTTTTCTTCGTCTTCTTCTTTGTCTTTCGGCTGTTCCCATTCAGGTCTCGCCACAGCGAATCAACCTCCATCTAACCTCATCCTCTGCATCCTCTTCTCCCACATAAAACTAACTTCATGTCCTCTCTCACTGCATCCATAAATCTCCTCTTTGGTCTTCCTCTAACCCTCATGCCTGGCTGTGCTAACCTCAGTATTCTTCTACCAGTATATTCACAATCTCTCCTCTGAATCTAGCCTCTCTGACTTTATCTCCAAAACATCTAACATGGGTTGTCCCTCTGATGGACTCATTCTTGATTCTATCATCCTTGTCACTCCCAAAGAGAACCTCAATATCTTCACCTCCAACTCTGCCTCCTCACTTTTCTTTAGTGCCACTGTCTCTAAGCCATTGAACATCGCTGGTCTCATTACTATCTTGTATGCCTTTCCTTAACACACCTGATACTTTTCTCCATCCGTTCCAAACTGCCTGTACACACCTCTTCACCTCCTTTCCATACTCTCTGTTGCTCTATAGCAGGGGTGTCCAAATCCAGTCCTGGAGGGCCAGTGACCAGCACAGTTTGTAATTCACCAACACCTAAACACACCCACTGAACCTAGTAATTAACAGATTAGTTAAATCAGCTGTGTTTGAGAAGAAGAAGCACCAAACTGTGTTGGACACTGGCCCTCCAGGGCTGCATTTGGACACCCCTGCTCTAGACCATTGACCCCAAGTCCTGCACCTTCTTTACCTCTGCTCCCTGTAGCCTCACCCCTTCCTCTTGAGTCCTTCTCATTCACACACATGTATTCTTTCTGCGGCTAACCTTCATTCCTATGTTTTCCAGAGCATACCTCCACCTCTCTAGAATTTCCTCCACCTGTTCCCTGCTCTCGTTACAAAGCACAATGTCATCTGCAAACATCATAGTCCATGGAGACTCCTGTCTAACCTCATCTGTCATCCTGTCCATCACCAGAGCTAACAAGAAGGGGCTCAGAGCCGATCCTTGATGCAGAAACACCACCACCTTGAACTCATCTGTCACACCTACAGCACATATCACAATTGTTTCACAGCTCTCATACATGTCCTGCACCACTTTAACATACATCTCTCCCACTTCAGACTTCCTCATACAATACCACATCTCCTCTCTCGGCACCCTGTCATATGCTTTCTCTAAATCTACAAAAGACAATGCAATTCCCTGTTACCTTCTCTGTACTTCTCCATCAGCTGGCTCATCAACTTTACTCCTCTGTACTTGCCACAGCTCTGCACATCTCACATGTTCTCAAAGATTGGCACCAATTCTCCTCCATTCCTCTGGGATCATCTCCTTCTCCAAGATCTTGTTAAACAGACTAGTCAGAAACTCTACTACCACCTCTCCTACGCATGTCCATACTTCCACAGGTATGTCATCAGGACCAACTGCCTTTGCACTCTTCATCCTCTTCAACGCCCTCCTCACCTGACTCTGACTCTTTTACTACTTCCTGTTCCACAACAGTCACCTCTTCTACTCTTTGTTCACTTTCATTTTCCTCATTCATTAACTCTTCATCAAGTACTCCTTCCATCTTCCCATCACCCTCCTGGCACCTGTCAGTACATTTCCATCCCTACCTTTAATCACTCTAACATGCTGCACATCATTCCCATCTCTATCTCTTTGCCTCACCAACCTGTACAGATCCACCTCTCCCTCCTTACTGTCCAACCTAGCAAACGTTGGCAAAAAGCATAGCAATATAGCAAAAAGTCTTCATATAGTATGCTCTTTGTTTGGCTTTTGCCACCTCTACCTTCACCTTATGCTGCATTCCACTGTACTTCTGTCTGCTCTCTTCAGTCCTCTCAATGTCCCACTTCTTCTTAGCTAATCTCTTTCTCTGTATACACTCCTGGACTTCCTTGTTCCACCACCAAGTCTCATTTTACACTTTTCCCTTTCCTGATAATACACCAAGTACCCCCCCTACCTGTCTCCCTTTTTTTTTTTTTTTTTTTTTACCTTAGCTGTAGTTAAGAGCCAAAGCCTGTCTCAACTCCTCCCTGAAAATTACACAACATTCTTCCATATTCCAGCTGCCCCCTGCTCTGCCTTTGTCCTCTTCACCTTTCTCAACACCAGGGTCATGTTGCACACCACCATCCTGTGTTGTCTGGCTTCACTCTCCCCTACCAATACTTTGCAGTCACTGATCTCTTTCAGATTACAATGTCGACACAAGATGTAGTCCACCTGAGTGCTTCTGCCTCTGCTCTTATATGTCACACTATGTTCCTGGGTCTTCTGGAAGGACAAGACTGCCATTTCCATCCTCTTTGCAAAGGCCACTACCATCTGTCTTTCTGCTTTCTTGTCCTGAAGATCAAACCTGCCCATAACATTCTCATCACCTCCTTTCCCTTCCTCAACATGTCCATTAAAATCTGCATCAATAACCACTCTCACACATCTGGGGATGCTCTGCATCACTGCATCTAACTCACTCCAGAATTTCTCCTTCTCTACTAACTCACACCCTACCTGTGGAGCATAACCACTAACAACATTGCACATCACACCTCCAATTTCCGGCTTCAGACTCATCACACTACCTGATATTTTTTTCACCTCCAGAACATTCCTTACAAACTCCTCTTTCAGGATAACTCCTATCTATTTCTTTTCCCATATCACCATGGCAAACCAACTTGAACCCTGCTCCTAAGCTGCTATGAGTGCCCAAATTAACACTTCAGTACAATCTTAAAAATATGGAATGTAGTGGTGAGAACTGCAAAAATAAAAGACCTGGAAGACCACTGAAGACAACCAAATGGTTGACAGCAAAATGATTTCATTTGCAAAGGTAAAACTCCTTTCACAACACCTAGCCAAATCAAGAACTCTTTTGTCAAAAGTCTACTTCAAGAAACAGCTTCCCAGGCTGCCCAGTTCTTGAATAATATTCATTGGACAGATAAAAAAAATTGCTTGTGCTATAATTATTGGAAGAGAAAAAGATGAAAAAGGAAAAGAAGGGCTTATGAGACAAAGTGCACTACATCATCTGTTAAATATGGTGGAGAGAGTGTTGTTACTGTACATGGGCAAGTATGGCTGCCATGGATGCTGTTTATTGATAATGTGATTGCTGATAGAAGTAACAAGTTGAATTTGTGCAGATTCATTCAGATTTTGTATAAGTAATAGGACAGTGCTTAACTGTACAGATGGATAATTACCCAAAGCATACTGCAAAAAGCAACCCAAAAGCTTCTTAATGAAAAGAAATAGCATGTTCTTAAAAGTTTGAGTATGTCAAGTGAACTCAACCCAATTCAGCTTGCTTTTTACTTTATTAAAATATCCACAAACACCCAGAAACTTCAGACAGCTGTTCTAAAATCCTGGAAAGCAGTTTAAGAGAGAAAATTCAGCAGTGGATGGTGTCCACAGGTTTATAATATACATTGCTGGGCAAAAAAACAGACTCTAATATTTAGTTGGACCTTTTGGCTTCATTGCGACCATGGCATTATTTTGATAAGCTTATGCAATATCACAACATTTATTTTAGTCCAGAGTCGCATTAATTTTTCTCCAAAATCTTGTATTGATGATAGAAGAGTCAGAGCACTGTGTAAAGCCTTCTCCAGCACATCCCAAACATTCTCAAGTCTGGACTCTATGGTGGCCAATATACGCTCACTGAACCACTCTTTCACAATTTGAGCCTGATAAGGCCATTTGTGAGGCTGATGAGGGCATGCCATCATGGAAGAAAAAATCTATTGATGGAGAAAACCTGACCAATAGAAGCAACCCCCACTGCCCCTTCAGGTTTGTACAGTAGACACAAGACATGATGGGTACATCACTTCATATGTCTATCTTCTTACCCAGATGCATACACATGATCACACATGAGGATTGCCTGGACTGATCCGTTTGACACACTGACGATGACAGCAATGTAGGGGGTTGTTCTCATCATGCACAAGTTGGCAAATAGTTTTCACATTTTTGGGGGTTGCGCTCCAAAGAGCTTCCTGATCTCTTGTTCTTGATCTTCCAGTGATGTCCACTCTCGAAGCGGGCATGCCACCTCAAAGATTGCAGCATTACCGTAAACATGCAGAATCATGTCAAACAACCATGCATCAGATTTGCCCAGTTTCATGCAGAATTTCACATTTGCTCTTTGCCCTAACTTGCTATCTATGATTAATTAGCAGACGTGGTAACGGCATATGGTCAGAATAGCACCAGTTGCACAACACACGATGTTCACAGATCAGGCCTTTTGGCACACTGACTTATGAAGGTCGGTGCTCCCTGTGAATGTGTATGCAGGCTTGTGCTGCCATCTGTTGGCATGTTACAAATCTCAAACTTTTTGATACCACCTTGTATTAAACATATCCGTAAGTTCTACTGTTGTTTTTTCTACTATACGAGTCCACTAAACCTTTAAGTTATTTCTCATCAGGCTGTGTCTTTATGACCACATTTCATCCTTTAGGATGATGGTTCTTCACTACTTTTAGGTTTTAATAATGAGTTGAACATTTAACCCTTTACTGCATCTGTTATGGTTAAATAACTTATTAGCTGAACCTTATTAATCACTGCAGTAAGTATCCAATGAAAGGCTCTTAACTATTTGCTTAGGTAAATCCAGATGGACTTGGTTTTTGGTCAGGCAGTGTAAATAATTCACATTTACAATTGTTGTCCAATTACTTTTGAATGTGAAAGTGATAGGACCATGTAAAAAGGGTAAAAAAACGTTTATTGCAATGTTTTTGCTCACTCCTTTGAATTAAAGCTGAAAGTCTACCTTTTAATCACATATTGATTCCCCTCTGGGATTAATAAAGTTCTTTGAATCTTGAATTCAATTGTTTTGGTGTGAAGAGGCCAAATATTATGGCAAGGACAAAAATAATACACTAGAGATGGGGGGAAAATCAATTCAGTTATGAATTGTGATTCTTTTGTGTGCCGATTCAGGTACGTATCGCCACTTTGACAAATCGAGAAATTATTTATTACATTTATAATAGAGATGCACCGATCGATCAACCAGTGACCAGAATTGCCTGTTTTCAGCTTGATCAGCCATGACGATCAGTCTTGGATACAGTATAAGCGTTTCTGTGCCGATGGCACAAGCTTCGGAGTTGTGAAGCAAAGATGCATTTTTATGGCTTTACATTATCTAAGTTGCATGTGTTAGAAAGCCTCAGATCAACCTTTTTATCAAAACTCTCTCAACCCACTTATTACACACACTTGCACCAGTCTCAAAACACCACAAGCACTAATTAGTCCTGAAACATGCACATTATAAGCTGAGAGTGACCATGTGCTTACAATTGCTCGACAGCACGCAAGACTTTGGTGACATTTGAATCGGTAAAATGTCACAGTTTTGATATACACACTTTTTTTTCTAAGTGTGTTTAGAAACAATAATTATGGTAGATGACAGAGATATATGCTGTAAAAGGCCACCTTTAAAGGTAATTGAACTTTGAGTTAAATGTTAAACTCTTGTTTTTAAAGTTGAAAAGAAATGGCCTACATTTAATTACTTAAATTATGTTTAATTCACTTGTGAAGATGTTAAATGAAACTTTCGAGTTATGACAACATTTCTTAAGGTTTAAGTTTTTAAAATTGTAACAAAAGTGAAAAAATTTTCATATTTAATCAGGATATTTATAAAATCAGCACCTAGGCATTGTAATAAAGTCTTATGGTGACTGGTGAGTCCCATCCCAATAATACACATACTATAGCATGCAAATCTGCACTACATGATTAAATTTAAATTACATTTTTTATTTGTTTCATAGACAATAGTCATAGACAGTGAAATGCTTACAGTATACAACTGCTGATGTACCTAAAAATTTAAAAACATTCTTACAAATAAATAATATGTTGTTGTTGGTCTTTCGGCTGCTCCCAGCAAGGGGTGGCCACAGCGAACCATCCGGTCCGTACGCTTGGCACAGGTTTTACGCCGGATGACCCTCCTGACGCAACCTTCCCATTTTATCCGGGCTTGGGACCGGCACTGCATCCAGTGGCTAGTGCAGGTTTGGACACTAGCTGGGAATCAAACCCAATTTATATTTCTATACAAATATAGAAATATAGAAAAATATAGAAAAACTTTACGCTGTAAAAAATTGTACAAATATGTACAAATAATAAAATAAAATAGAACTGAAATGGAATTGGGATATAGGAAAACATGTCCAGTCATGAGCAAGACAGTGTGCAAAGTTTAAAGTTCAAAGTTCCAGGTTAAGAGGTTCAAAGTAAATCCTACATGTCTTGTTAACCACAGAGCATGGTACAGTGGCAGAGCTTTTGTGTTGATAAGCAAAGTGATGTCTGAGGGTTTAGAGAGATTTCTGTCCTGTCATGCAGCAGGTTTTTGACCTGAACTAAAGCCCTAAAGCACACAATGTAATTGGGCTGGAGCACAGAGAAGAGCAGCCTAGTGCTGATGCACCGATACACTCATTACAGTAGATATCTCTGTCTGTTTTTTATGTCTGAGTGTCTTTCTTTATCTTTGTGGTATAAGATCGAGGTTCTTTCCACTAGCATTTTCATTGTGTTAGTGTTGTTTGGAAGTGTCTGTTGTATTATTCTAATTAGGACTCTCAGGTGGCTAATCACGAGTAGTGTCAGTCTACCTTAGGGTGTGAATTGTGGGCAAAGCTTACTATTTTGAAGCTTGAGCTTAAAATTGCTCTGCTTTAAACTCTGCCACCTTTTTTATTTATTATTTATTGGAATGTGGGATTCTGACTTTTTGACGCTAACGACTTAACTGTGTAGCTGCAGACATGTGCCTCTAAACCTTTCTCTGTCATCATTTTTCACAGCCCCAGAAGCTCTCACCCACAACCAAAGGCTGAAATACCAGTATCCTCATCCACCTTTCACTGTTGGCTTAATCGCTGGTAGGTGGGCTCTGGAATTGCCATTCTGCTATAAAGAAATCTGATTTAATCTCAGCTTTAACTTCTTTTTACCCCCTAAAAATTCCGGAACTAACTGAGATGTGGAAATCCTTACAGAACTCAACTTCAATCTGACATTTAACTCACACGTCAGGGAGGAAATGTCCTGGACTGAAAACCAGTTGTCCCATTCCAGCTCCTGATTTCTGTGCTACCTAATAAAAACTGGAAACATCTGTACAAGATACTTGCAAACTCTACAATTTGCTAAAATCTAGCTTTTTTTTTTTTTTTTTACCCCAATCAACTGCCAGTTCCTCCTGCTCTGTCCTTCCTGACTGCTCAAGGCCACCACCATATATAATGGGAAATTTTTTTTAACATATGCCAGACATTCATTCCTACCCCAACTCCTACACTAATGATTCTCCTTCAAGTCATCTTATATTGCAGTCTTACCACCTGTCCCTTTCACAATGCTCCAGACATTTCAGCAGACCTCCTTCTCTTCATTAATACTATCATCATTGGCTCCAAAACATCTAATCATGTACTGTACCAACTGAATTAAAGAGTGCAAGCTCTATTGCTATTCTGAAGAAACTCACTCTAAACCCTATTTTCACCAGGAGTGACTGTGTGACATTCTGGCTGTGACAAGGTCACTGGAGCTGATCACTGCCACTTCAGTCAAGGCTTGAGATTCTACCATGTGTGCTGCAGTGCATCTTAGAAGCCTCCAGAAGTCGCTCTCGTGTGTAGTTTTCGGCCTGAAAGCAGCAGTCACCAATAAAAAGTACTTTACTTATGAATATTCAAACCAAGCCAAAAGTAAAGTCAAACTGCTCCACGGCTGAAACACTCCTGGTGGGACATGAAGCCATGCAAAGGCCAAAAGAAAACCATGCCAGCAAACATAACATTACACATCTGCTGCCAGTACAGCTTATCAGCTACTGACTGGCATCACTTCTTTCTAAAATCTTCAACTATTCTTCCATCCCTTACAAAAACAACCGCCAAGATGCTAACCATTCTTGCTTCAAAGCTGTACATTTCAAAGAGACTGCTTTTTTTTGAAGTTCTGTCTTCAGTCCTCATCTTTTTTTGGCTGACCTTTCTGCAGCATGGGACACAATACCCGCTTGTCCGTCCTCATGACTCTTGGAATTCAGGGCACAGCATGGCAATGGTTTGTTTCCTACCTTGACGTTTGGTCATATCAGGTCCGTGGATGTAATCTGCTATAAGCAGATTCTACACTCGTGTCCCACAAGACTCAATATTTCGTTTTAATTCTGTTCTTACTTTATACTCGGTCTCTTATATCTTATAGTGTATATGGGGTCATCTCCTCATAAGGGTTCTCATACCATTGTAATGTGGATGACAACTCATCCTCTCCTTCCCTTCCTTAGACACTGTTCTCTCAGATCTCAGCATGTCCTGCAGGCATCTCATTGTGAAAGATGAGTACTTGGCTGGGAAGTAAATCCAGTAAAACTGACCTGATGTTCATTCCAGGGGATCATCCCCATTCCAGGATCCTGTGACCTCCCAGGACAACTCTTTAATCTCATGCCTTCGTTTAACCATAGGTGATCAACTGTTCTTTTTCTTCCCCGCTACGAATCTGACATGCTCATGTCAATTTCTCAGAAGGATCATCAGAAAGACTAGTCCTTTATCACGCAGACCACCCAGGTCTTTCGCTGCTTTGTCATTTTGAAACTGGACTTTTGTAACTTGCTCCTGGCAAGTCTGCCATTGAGCCCAATTTGAGCTGATTTAGCACTGCTCAACCTGTCCTATTGTCTCTTAGGGTAGGAAGAGAGCATGCATCAAGACTCTCTTATGTTCTGGAACCTATAGTAGGTGGTTGAATTAACTTCCTCTAGATTTCCAAAAAGCTGAGTTACTGGCAGTCTTAAACGTCTTAAAGGCTACCTTTTCATGAAGTACTTAAATTAGAGCTTTATTTAAAATGTCTTGTCTGTGTGCTTTTCTTACTATTCCCAAACAATTTGAAACTGGTTTTCTTAATGCATGATCTAATGAACCTGTATCAGGATGTGTTTATTGATAGAGATTTTATAGTACTTTTGTAAGTTGCCCTGTATAAAAGCATTTGTCAAATGCCAAAAAGTTTTTTTCTTGTATTTTACTCCTTTCTTCTCTTTTTCTCTCTCTCTTTTTAAGGTACTGCCAAGAGAGAGAGAGAGAGAGAAAGAGAATGCGAGATGGCTATTGTACTGTTATGGTAGTTGGCAGGGATTATACTCTTTTTTTTTTTTTTTTGTATTGATCATTTTGAGGTGTTTGGAGAATGTAGACATAATTGAGATAAAATAAGACACTAGGGATACATACTGTATGCCAGATAAATTTTCATTTAGAAACCAATTTCCACTTTAATCATATTTCAGGTTGTTACATTTTTTTAAATATTCAAGCCAGCCTCCATGAGAGTCAGTATTGCCAACTGTGTTCTGTCAAACAGAAGATCTATTTAAATGTTTTAGTAAATTGATTTTCAGCACTGATGCATGTTTTAATAATACATCCAAATTTCCTCAGGTATGTGTAGGAAGTGAGGGAGTGAATAAGCAATCACTAGATATGACATCTTAAGACACAAGGCACAAGATGTCATATCTAGTATAATATATAATATTAATAATATGATCACATTATTATTATTATTATTATCATAATATTATCATGTATATAAATCTGAAACGTATAGCAATAAATTTAGTATTAAAATATTTATACAAGTTTTTCTTTTCCTCGAGTGAGTATACATTTTTTTTGACTCCAGAAGCTCACTAGGTAAACGGCCTCCCCCTCTGCAGGTGTGCAAAGGGGAGGAGCCACTACATCGGGCACGGCTGGTAAATGATCATTGTTAATGGATCTCGGGCTTTCACCACGCTATACAAACGAGGCAAGGAGTTTAGCTCGAGGTCCTAAGATCTAAATACTAGTGTTGTGTGGTGGATGCTAAAAATGCGAGAGTGGCATGTGAGTGGAGTGATGTCATGGGCCCCAGGGACTTCAAAGGAAAGAACTGAATGTCGCCGTTTGATCACCACTTCAAGAACAGCCGCGAAAGGACTGCACGAGCTCCCGTGGCACTTTCACCCAAGATACAGCCTTCACAATCCTGCTGTCAAAAAGGAAAAAGGCCGCTGGGCTCAACCTTCAGGCCGCCCAGCTACCAGATGTCTTGTAGGAGCCACGTTAAGGAGCATGCAGGAGCCACTGTCCACACGGACCCACTCTGCACACCCCATCGCTCGCCAGCTTTGTGCAAACATTCCACTCACACGTGCACACCCTTACTACTACTACTTCCGTTTCTTTCCTTCCTCATTCCTTAAAAACTCTCTCCTTTCCCAATTTTTTCTGAATACAACAACTTTCAAAAGGCCTTTGTGTGTCTGTGTCTGTGGTGACACCAGAGCAAAAGATCTAAGTCCAGTGGTGGCCGGTCAATACGGAGCGCAGGGCCGTCGCCCCCCTTAAAGTTAAGCAGATTAACATGTTATTACAATTAACATGTAATTATTTAACATAATAATTTTTAATTTTAATAATGAAATAAAGTCATTTAGTCACCATATTCCGCTGTATTTCTTAATATACTTTATTTGCAATAAAATAAAAATCTAAGCTGTATTATGTTCATTTTTGTTCGTGTACGCGGGGCGCCGGACAAACGAGTGTCTATGTAGGCACGTACATTTTTTAAAAGCATGTGACTTGAGGTTGAGTTCTGATTGGATTTTGTCAAATCATCCTTCGGGCGCAGCACTGTATGCCCTGAACCCTCCGTCTTTTGTTTTTTTAGCGAATCAATATTGTTTTTGGGATCATGTGATTGGACCATTCTCAACGAGTCTTTTCCAGCACTTCTTGCGGCAAGCGGAGCTGCTGACTGGATGTGATGTGAGTCATGCCTTTATTTTATGCTAGTAGTAATGATGCTTAATCACCTGATAAATGGCGATTTACAGGCGAGTATTAAAAGTTAAATTTTAATTTTGTTTGCGCCCCCCCAAATTTTGCACGAGCCGCCACTGAGTAAGTCCCTGATTTATGACGAATTTGCGCAGATCCGAGTGGACTGCAGATCTCTGAACATTCGTAGATGTGAACAAATTGCGAAAGTAGCTCATGTGTATTATACAAAAAAATAGGCACTGCAGGGCACCAGATATTGATATTTACAATTATCAAAAATACTAAATGTACAAAAAAAAAAAAACTATTACAAATTTTATTGCAAATATACAAAATATACTAATACACTCCACACACACATTAACAGAATATACAGTATATACATAACAGTGTATATCAAATATAAATATTCATTCATCTTCTATACTGCTTATCCAGTACAGCCTATAATATATAAATATATTTTTATTATTTTCAACATTGTACATTAAAACTGAAGACATCCAAACTATGAAAGATTTTTAACAACCCAGAATATGTTTTACTGTATATTTTAGATTGTCCAAAGTAGCTACATTTACCTTTGACAGATTGGCACACTCATGGCATTGTCTTGTCACATTTACAAGTTAGTCACTTGTTTTCACTTCACCTGTGTGTCTTGTCAAGAGTTCATTTGTGACAAAAGACAAAATGGGAAAAGACAGTCCATTATTAACTTAATTAAGGTCAGTCAATCCAAAAAAAATCAAGAACTTTGAATGCATCCTACAATGCATTCAAATGCATGCCCAAACCATCAAACGCTACAATGAAACTGAGGACCATGAGCACGTTTGAGCCCACATAAATGCTTCTTGGATTTCAAGCAGAAAACATATTTATATATTTCAACATCCACTGTTCATAGGAAACTGCGTGAGTCAGGCCTTCTTGGTCAAATTGCAAATAAACCATCATTTCAGAAAAACAACAAGCAGAAGAAACTTGCTTGGGCCAAGAAACACGAGTAATTGTTGAAAAACAAACCTCTGTTGATCCATTTTTTCCAATATTAGTTAATATGTCATTTAAACACTGTTAAGGACAGTGAATAATTACAAGGAAAAGACTAATTAATCAAAATGCAACATTTTAGTGACTTGCTTCTACTTTCAAAACAAAATAATTGACTCTAGAATCTTTCAGGGTTATTTTTTGGCATTTCCTTTTGATTTCTCTACATAAAACCACATCCCACAATATTTCTATGTTACAAAGATTCAAAGAATTCTTGAATTCTTGACCTTGTATTGCGAGTGCCTTGGTCTGCGAGTGTTTTGCAAGAGAGCAAAAATGTAACTTGGTAAACGAGCGAGGTCTTGAAATACGAGCTGTATTGTAGGTAATCGTCTCCCATGCTCCATCTCAGCGCGCGTGCGTCACATCCGTGCGCTCATATACTGTTTTCCCTATCATTGTGACCATGTGTGTGTGCTCGTAAAGCATTTTGTATTTTGTCTTTGTGTGTGTGCGGCTTGTGTGAGTAAAAGTCTCTATCGGCAAGCTGGTGTGTGGGCCCATGTGTCTGTGTGTTCATGCATGCTTTTATGAGTGAGAGTCTCTATGAGAGATAGAGGGAGCACCTTTGAATCTCTGTCGGTAAATTGGTGTGTGCGTGTGTGTGCGGGCGTGTGTCCTTGTGTGTGAGAGTTGTTTAACTGAATTTAAAGAGTGTAGGTTATAAGCCTTAAATGGTAGCAAAGCATTTGTTATTCACTATCGATGTAAGCTGAAAATGTGACAGGAGATCCTACTAATTAATGACAATTTGGAAGATTAATTGATTTATGAAATGCATTATCGTGGCCAAATGTTTACCATTGGGGTTATATTATTCATCAGGATGTTAGCAAATGAAAATATTAAGTATTTCACAGCAATATTGAGCTGTTTATTCATATCATATACACCATTTTTTGGTGTTCAGCACAATGTATTTCATAATTTCTTTAAAGTAGACACACTGGCAATATAAGTCCACAGATGAACAACCTTAGTGGGATCCTACTGCAGATTCAAGTACACTTTGTTTTAATGAAGCAAAGATTAGAACAGCAGATTGAACAACAGGCTTTTAATTACTTTGGGTCTTTTTGGATCATGTCTGGATGCACAGCTTCACTGGGAGTCGGTGAGTGCTCTTTGCTTTACATATCAAAAATAACTCAGTATTTATTCAAGAATACACTCTTTGCAAATACTCTTTCTGCCCAGATGCAGAGCTTCTCCATATAATAATTGTGAGATCTCTCAAATGGTATAAACCTCATAACAACTGCCAATCACTGACATTTGGTAAAAAGCATGACTGACATCGTTTTACATGATTAAATTTTTCTGATGCCTGTCAGAATTACAGTGTTTGGGGTTGCAGAAATTGGTGAGCTGAATATCATAATTCATGAGAATTTTATCCATCATTCTTGTTAAATCTTTTTCAATTCTAAATATGTAAAATGTAAATACAAGGGAGTCAAAAATGACCTGCACTCCGGTTATATTAAAACTTCTGTTGGCCGCTTCTGGTGTCTTAAAAGCGCTTTCTGTTCCTGGCTACTGTTTTCCCAGTCACTACTGTGCATCAGCGCATTTGTGACTGCAGTGCAGTTACAGTACATGGATGACCCACTTGTGATTTGCATGGAAGTAGAGCAGAGTGCAGTGTTGAATTTTTTGTTTTAAGGTGTTAAAGCATCCTTGCTATAGTTCTGATCTTGAACTATTGTACAACAATAACGAGAATTCAGCTTCACTTCTGATGAAATAGAGACAGCGGTGCATTCGTGGCTCGCAGGTCAGGATTTTTTTAAATAAGGGAATACAAAAGCTTGTTGACAAATGGACAGGAAGGGAAGCAAGTTTTTCTTAAATTTAATTCTTAAAGTTAATTCGAATAAATTCTACAGCCAGAGTGCAGATAATTTTGGACTTACCCTATAAGTATAAGCATATGTATGCTTATTAATTTTTGTTTTTCATTTACAGTCTGCATTAACATAACATTAAAACCACTGTGCAGTCCCCCCAGCATTGTGCAGTCCCCCCACCTCAGGGTGTGGAGCTTCTGGGGTGTGATTTGGTGTCTGGTGCCGTGCTGTTGGCAGTAGATCTCCTGAGTGTTGTGGGATGCTGGGTGGGACTTCTGTGGATTGGACTTGTTTGTCCAGCACATCCTGTGGGTGCTTGATTGAATTGGGCTCTATAGAGTTTGGACTCCAGTTGTGGGGCGGGCTGTGGTGCACTGGGTGTCCTGGTGCCTTTCTAATATAACCCGCATCAATGTTTCCACCGATTTGTGCTGCATTGGCTTTTCTGTGGGATCAGACCAGATGGCCTGGCCTTTGGTCCTTATGGGCATGGCTGAGTCTTGGGTTCCTTTGATCTTGTCACCAGTTAACTAGTGAATAGTTGATGATCAGTGACAGGAGTTGTTCAGTTCACCTGTCAGTGGTCATAATGTTGTGCCTAACCGGTGTATTTACTCAGTGAATAGTAGGTCTGCATGATTCTTGCTAAAATGTGAATCTCAATTCTCAATTTCACACAATTCACAATTTTTCAACCAACAACATTTACTGCACTCATGTAAAAAAGTGCTCTTTACACAGGGCTTTTCCTTATTTTAGAAACTTTAAAGAGAATAACTTAAAAGCTGTTAAACATGAACAGAATATTTATGATAAATAAATGATAATGAAAATAATACATATATAGTAATAATAATAAATAAAAAAACTAATAAATAGCATTTGTTCTTTTTGGATACTCATTTACAGTATTTCATCATCGCATGTGTTAGTTTTTAATATTTTATCCTATGTGAGTTCTGTAACAGCTAGAATCAATGCATTAAGTTTAATGAACTAATAAAGTTAGTTATGTTGGCTGGTATTGTCCGTCCTCTAGCCTCTAATTGGCTAGAATGTGACACCATTACGATATTGAGTGAGCACAGGAGAGAGTATGGAAATACAATTTGAGAGCGCACGAGTGAGACTTTAAGTGAGTAAAAATATAATCTGTGTGCAAAATACGAGTTTCATGCTCAGGTTTGTGACACGAAAATAATGGCACCAAGTAAACTGACTAGTCTGTTTAGGTCTGCTTCCTTGTTACACATCACTTGCGTGGAAATGAAGAGGAGAGAAGTTTGAGTTGTATAACTGCTAATTTGAGTTGTATAACTGCTAATTTGCTAATCTTAACTAATCTTAACTATTTGCTAATCTAACTTGATTGGTGGTTTAATTTGTATTACACTGTGATAGTGTGAATGTTGAGAGTGTATGACTGAGACAGTGTCTGGGATTGTTGTCAAGGAAAATTAATATGTGAATGCAGCATGAATGAATGCAGGGTAATTCAGCAATCAGTTTGCATGTATGTACAGTCGTGGCCAAAAGTTTTGAGAATGACACAAATATTAGTTTTCACAAAGTTTGCTGCTAAACTCCTTTTAGATCTTTGTTTCAGTTGTTTCTGTGATGTACTGAAATATAATTACAAGCACTTAATGCGTTTCAAAAGCTTTTATCGACAATTAGATGACATTTATGCAAAGAGTCAGTATTTGCAGTGTTGGCGCTTCTTTTTCAGGACCTCTGCAATTCGACTGGGCTGCTCTCAATCAACTTCTGGGCCAAATCCTGACTGATAGCAACCCATTCTTTCATAATCACTTCTTGGAGTTTGTCAGAATTAGTGGGTTTTTGTTTGTCCACCCACCTCTTGAGGATTGACCACAAGTTCTCAATGGGATTAAGATCTGGGGAGTTTCCAGGCCATGGACCCAAAATTTTAACGTTTTGGTCCCCGAGCCACTTAGTTATCACTTTTGCCTTATGGCATGATGCTCCATTGTGCTGGAAAATGCATTGTTCTTCACCAAACTGTTGTTGGATTGTTGGAAGGAGCTGTTGGAGAGTGTTTTAGTACCATTCTCGATTCATGGCTGTGTTTTTCGGCAAAATTGTGAGTGAGCCCACTCCCTTGGATGAGGAGCAACCCCACACATGAATGGTCTCAGGATGCTTTACTGTTGGCATGACATGCCATTTTTATGCAAAGCAATGATGGCTGCACGCGTTTCTTTGCAGGTCACCATGGTTAACAATGAAAGAACAGTGATTTCAAGCATCACCCTCCTTTTAACATGTCAAGTCTGCCATTCTAACCCAATCAGCCTGACATAATGATCTCCAGCCTTGTGCTCGTCCACATTCTCACCTGAGTTAACAAGACGATTACTGAAATGGTCTCAGCAGGTCCTTTAATGACAGCAATGAAATGCAGTTTTTTCGGGATTAAGTTAATTTTCATGGCAAAGTAGGACTATGCAATTCATCTCATCACTCTTCATAACATTCTGGAGTATATGCAAATTGCTATTATAAAAACTTAAGCAGCAACTTTTCCAATTTCCAATATTTATGTAATTCTCAAAACTGTACAGTATGTATGTATGAATCGAGAGCAGATTTTTTTTTCAATGAATCGCGCAGTCCTACCAGCTAGTTATCAATTGAGCTGCTTTTTAGTGCAACATAAGACATTAGCAGTAGACAATGCAAATGTTTTCATCCTGATTTTGAAAATACATTCTGTTTTATGGATGCAAAGACAGTAGCACTGCTTTTCCTGTTTCGAAAACCACCAAGCCATAACTTATCATCCGTAGATGAATGCATGTACAGATGCATTCATTTATTGTTGCAAAATGGATACCCATGGAAAGTAAAATAGAAAATGTGATCAGCCAAAAGAATAATAGGATTTGTACTATATTTTGATAAGAAAAGTTTACACCCATTCACACCCCACTTGTTTCTTTGTGTCTTTGTAATGGAAATATACAGGAGCTTATGGAATCAAATGGATGCTATTGCATAATTTTCTATATATGTTTTTTTAATCATATCTTTATAAATAAAAATTTTGTCTATCCATTGGTCAGAACTCAATCTTTCAATGATATCTTTACATTTCATACATCAGAAAACCCCAAACTAGTCCCAGAAATGTTTCTGTCTGTCTGTATATCTGTACATCTGTTCAGCTGATTTAATGAAACTTCGCCAGTCCTTTGATTTGCATTTAATTTGCCAAAACTTAAATCGACAAGTTGATTCAAAGGGAAATTATGAGCACTTATGTGCCAGATTATGTCACAGCATCTAGCAATTTTAAGGACAAATATAGCGCTTTTCCCCCCAAAAGTGGGCGTGGTTATACGCGCCACTCATCAGAGCCAATCAACGTGATAGTTTACCGCGTGTACACAAAGTATGTGGAAGACAAAGAAATGACTGTTATACATATCTGCCACAATCATCACCAAACACAAACAAAAAAGCGAAACAGCATTGCTTACTTCAAAAAATAGTACGTGCAGTAAATTAAAATGTTGAGCAAATGGGAGGTTATGAGCAGTCACCTGCTGGCTACTGATCAGCTTATTTTTACCTTTAACCTGTGAACTATTTCTACAAACTCTTCACCCCACAATGACGGGTACTTACAGTACTCTAGTCACTAATAAACTAAAGTATGAAAATCCCACTAGCAACTAGGGGAGAAGGAGTTTAAAGATGTAGGGAAAAATAAATTGCTGCCAGGGTTGAAACTGGTCTGCCCATAAAACAGACAAAAATACGTTTTTAAATTAGTCACTTAATAATCACACCAGAATGTGAGATTTGTTTTGTTTTGTTTATTTTAAATATTAATATTATTTTAATTTTTATAAAGTTTATTATAAATAAGACTTATAATAAAATCTTACTGAACATTATTGAAAATGTGCTATTTTCTTTGCCCCACTTGCTCAGCCCCCATAAGAACAAAAACGTTCCTCGCTGTAACTATGTTTTTGGGTCCAGTGGGATCCTTCTCTTTATTAACATCTCTACACCTCAAACAAGTTATCTTAGCAAGTGAAGACTAAAATCTGGATAAATTTATCTACACTTTCTATTTCATTTTATTAAAATCTTAAATTTCTTGTTCTATTGTCAGGAAATTTAGTTTCTTTCAAGAAATATATTCTTAAAACCATCAAAATTATGCGCCAATTAAACAAGTTGTGTTTATTTATTTATTTATTTTTTGCTTAAGATTTTAGTAAAACTTAAAAAAAAATTGTAAGCTTAATATCCTTATTTGGTTTCTAACATTTGACAAGAAATAAACTTAATAATCATATATTTGGTTTGTTGCAAACATATTGTAATAAATTATAGATGGGTTTGGCTAGATTCAAGAATATTGCACTTACTAAGATGTAAATCTTTTTTGCAGTGTACTCCAAAACTAACCTGTATTCTGTGCTTGTGGCTATATAGGGAGTCTGAGAGCAAGTGGGACAGAGCTCTGACCTGCAGGCACACAGACATGCTGTAAATGGGACAGATTTCCCACCTGTCCCAACATGCAATTTCTGCAAGGGCTCTCGTCTCAGATTCTAGATTTAGCGGCTTCTGAAGGACGTTCTTCCGAAACATTTTAGGAAGATGCACATTCGCAAGGAAGCCAGTTCTTCCAAGACAAGCATTCCTGATCCTCCATACCTCCTGCATTCATTCCCATAAAGATCCCTGGCGAGCTCCCATGCCCTTGTGTCAGACTCTGTGCCTCCTGTCCTTGTGGAACTAGCTCACATCACACCACTGATGGCCCGGAGCCTGGTTTCCACTGAAACTTTAATAGTTCTTTAATCTTTTAAACAGGCTCAGTGATGGACTGACCTACGATGACAGAGGGAGAATGCCGCTGGCCGATTGCAAGGTCAACTGGGCTGCCGAAGCACCACGCAGCGGCAAGTAGCTTTTGCCTGGCACAGCAGAAATGAGTTGAAGAGACTCCATCTTTATTTGAGCTGTCAGACCGCGGGCCATACTGACCATGGAGAAAATATTACAAACCAGGCATACCAGTGCCGGCAGGAAAATATTAGACTTGGGCGATAGAACCCTTCCCACCACTGTTAAGGGGAATGGACTGTCCAGGGGCTACTCAGGTGTCGTTCCTCTTACCCCTTCAATGCTGCACCTAATGAAATCAGCTCTAAGAGATCATTTGTCTGTAAATAGAGACAGTGTGTGTTACATATCCTTGCTTCAAGCTGTACGGAAAGCAGGTGGTACTACTTCAAATGTCTGAAGAAAAATAAACTTCTCAGCATTTCCTGATCTACGAAAAGAGCATGTGGGGGATTTTTCTTTGACTTAGCTGCACAGTGCCCTCTCAAAGAGGCTTGTAATTCTTAAAAAATTTAGGTCATGAATTTAAGATCAAATTTTCTATTATGGCCTTTGAGTTAAGGGTATCAAATTTTAAAGCACATGTGTCAGATTTACTTTTTTGTTTTTCACAATTTATTACTACAATTATAACTGTAAAAACTGTTGTGCTTGAGAATGCCAGGGAATCAGCAGCTTCTGAAAGACTCAAACCAACAAGTCTGGACCCAACAACCAAAGTTACTGAGATCACATTCCGATGTTTGATGTGAATGTTAAGTGATGCTCTTACACTACTGGAATCATTAGCTGATTGAATGATCTCAAATGTACAATTGTTCCTAATAAAGTGGCTGGTGAATGTGTGTAGATGTTTTTATACAACGATTCATCAGCTCTGCAAGCTGTGTAAACTTTTTCACTGACAGGATCTGAAAGCAGCATTTGAATTGAATCAAAGTACCGCTTTGAACTGAATGCCACCGTAATTTATTGCAGTCTGTTTGTATGTACAGTATATTTTTCTGTTTAAGCTGTGAAACTATCATCCACATCAACTATAAATCCTAACATATGACTGCAACTGCATTATAATAACGTTATCTTAGAACTGGATGAGCAAAAAAAAAAATCTTTAACAGCATCTTGAAAGTTCATAATCAAGGACATTCCTTTCCTGTGGCTTTGGAGGTGTACAGCAATAAGAAAAAGTATCACTGTTAACATTGTTAGTTGTTGCTATGGTAGAAACGGTTCAGTTCCAGAGGGAATGTTTTGTTTTTAAAGAACCTTTCTGTACTCTTGTGCTCGTGTGTGTGTGTGTGTGTGTGTGTGTGTGTGTGTGTGTGTGTGTGTGTGTGTGTGTGTGTATTTGTATATATATATACTGTAGATATACACACACACATGTGTGTGTGTGTGTGTGTGTGTGTGTGTGTGTATTTGTATATATATATACTGTAGATATACACACACACATGTGTGTGTGTGTGTGTGTATTTGTATATATATATATATATATATATATGTATATATATATATATATATATATATATATATATATATATAT